>JAJHUR010102580.1:0-19888 GCA_027495735.1 Lutjanus campechanus
ACCCTGTAAAAAAAAAAAAAAAAAAAAAAAAGTCACGTTAAAAACGTGTGTACTTACGGTTCACATGTGTCTCCCACTGCTTTCTGACCACTCGGACACGCTGCAAAGACAAACAAAATCATTTAAACACGCATACAGCGTTTTGTACAATGGGGCTGAAATAAGGCCATAACAAGCAACAGTTTCGGTCAGGGTAGATAGAGACGTGCAGCACGCCTGGTTGAACATGCACAAAGAGAGCCTCTTCATATGGAGGCTGCATGATGACTGTCACAAACAAGCACATAATTGTACACTATGTTCTTTTCCTGGGAAAGTTACTGTATGTAGCATTAGTATAAAAGTCTTATTCTTTATTAGTTCTTCCTATAGCTGATCTCCTTGGTCACAGCCCTCCAGAGAGGAAAGGCTGTGATTCTTCCACATGTTTCCAGGGAAACAACCCCATTTAAAAGAAATAAATTTGAGAGATAAATGAAGTAAGGGCCAGGGGTCGTCGCGGAGAAAAGGCGACAGCGCTTGACCTTGTCTGTGTCTCACTCCCTGTTGTTTCTCCCACACAAGTATTTCACTGAGGGTGAGAAGGTTTTGTTACAGCTCTCTTAACTGCACATCAGCTGGGAAAACTGAACTTGAGCTTGTATCAGGGGGTCATCATACGCTCTACAGAGGCTTTAGTCATTTATGGTGCTACGGGAGCAGAACATTATAGAAGTTTCATGTTTTTGAGCATAAAAAACGCAACATAAAAACATATTCTCATTCCGCTCTCAAACACCAGGTTTTGTCACGCCCCCCCAGCAACTACAGATGCACAGGGAACCCTTTAGCGGCTGTGTGAGACACACCAGGCTTTCATGTAACTTTGATGTAAAGCCATCACCTGACATAGTATAAAGAGCAAGAATGTCTATGTACAGAGGAGGTGAGATGGATGAAAAAACCCAGAACACAGGGGTTTGTGTCCCTTGTGACGTTTAAAGGGTAACTTGAGTATTTTACAACCTAGCAACTATTTCCCCATGCTTTTGTGTCTAAGACTGGATCGCACCAACAAAGATTAATTTAATTTTAATATTAGTTCTAATAAAACTTTGGCAAAACTAGGTTTAAAATGAGTAAAAAAATGTAAAATTAAGCAGAGTTGAATTTCACAACTAAAAACTAATCTCAGTTTATGAAATCCAAGTTTATATATATATATATAAATATATATATATATATATATAAATGAAGGTTAACTGCTCTGTATTTTGCTCTGTATTCCTGCATTGTTTAGCTAGCTAAAAAGTTAACAAAACTTTGCATTGTTTGATAGCTAGCTATAAAGTTAAAAGCAAATGTTATATTGTTTGCTGGCTAGCTAAAATGTTAGTATAGTGAAAGAAAGAAGAGACATAAAACTCACTCTCGTAAAACTTAGAATAACAATCTGAGCCTGTCACTGGCAAAAACAAGCAGATTTAGTGGACATAAGAGGGTGTGGAGCGTGCAGCGTCAGTGCTTGACAACCTGGGATAAGAATTCACTGTATCTGCTTCTTGATAAGGAAGATAAATAAAGAATATTAAACAGTTATTTTTACCTCTGCAGCTGGTGTTTGAGTAAGTGATGGAGATGTATCCCGGTCTACAGGCACAAACAGCCCGGCCTCTTGTATTTGTGCATTTTGTAGTGGATCGTTCACAAGGGAACGGCTCCTGCTCACACAGGTTTGTAGCTGAGACAGAGAGGATATAAAACAGGCGTATGAGAAAAATCTTTTCTTGATATAATGCAGCCTGTGGCTCATTTATGTCAGGTTCAAATGCTTGGATGGCACACAAGCAGTTCTTACTTGTAAACTGAGCATTAGCCAACAATCCGGATGTGCTAGTGTTAATAGCATGCTGAATGGACCGATCAACAGACTCTTGGGTGGCATTGGTGTTTTCATAGATGTTATTTACAGTCGCTTGCACACTTCCTGGTCTAGAGAATTACAGAAAAGCAAACAAAAAGGTTAAAAAAAACAAAAAAAAAACAACAACTCAATGTTTTTTACATGTGATATAACATCTTCGTGCAGTAGGAGAAAGAGAAAATACTCACTCGAGTCGCACAACGTCAGACCGTATATAACCTTGCTGTTTTCCGAGGACATCTCTAAGCTAAGAAACAGAATAAACATGGATTAATGACAGAGAGAGGAGCCTTTATTTTAGCTATTTAACATGCTTCGTGAGGTCACAACCTACCGCTGCTGAGATATTAGCTGCCGTACTCTGGAATATTGCAGAGGACCTGTCGCTCATTTGCTCTTGAAATGTCAAAGAGGTGATATGAAGCTGGCCTGGGAACACTTGGGCTAAGTGAGGAGGAGGAGAGAAGAATATTAGGCCGAAGTCTCACTGCCACCGCTCTGTCATGATTTTTGTCATGGTCATTTTTATGATCACAGATGAAATGTCACGTTGTTACCTGGTGTACAGAGGCCATTCTGTAGGAAGCTACCAGAGAGACACTGGCAAGTCCCATCAAGACAGACGCTTTCAAGTGGGCACGGGACAGCAGGACAAACTGGAGAAATATGGAAAAGAAATTATGCATTAGACAACATGTTTCCCATAAAAACTAGCCTGTATGGCACATTTACATACTGTAGTTGACTCAAGTGGTCTTGTTAGCTAATGCCCTGTCCCTTTTTTAAAAATAAAATAAACATTCTGCAGCTTGTTTCATACATCAGTTATATTTTTCAGAGTTTAGCTGACTGATGAAACCATCTTCTGTAGTGTTTGGTTGGGATAAAAACCTGTATTACACCTGGACTGTGCACTTTTCATTACTATAGCCCCGTCAGCAACTGCACAAAATTCCACCAAACACTTTGGAGAAAGGTACGAACCAAGGACTGGGATGGCTGTGGTGGAGTTGGTGGTGACCTCTGTTGGTCGCATGGTGGTGACGGTGACGGTTGCACCAGTGGTGACGGTGGTACCAGTGGTGACAGTGGTACCGATGGGGATGGTGGTACCAGTGCTGGTGTGAGGGGTGGTGGTGGGTGAGGCTGTTGTATTGCCAGTGGCCGGTGCAGTCGACAAAGTAGTGGTTCCTGTTACATCAAAACATAAGTAAAAATCAGGACATTTAATCCAAGGACATTTAAACAGAGAACACGGCCATGATTGGCGTCTAAAAGTGTTACTACGACTGTCTGAATACAGCAAATTTTCCTGTATATCTCAAATTATGCCTATGAAAGCTGTAAACTCACCACTTATTACCAAGTGGCTTTCATATTGTGTTTGCTTACGCTGAATTATTCAGGTGGGTGAAATCTTAAGAGGACCACAGTGGTAGATGTTAGAATAAATCACATATACTTTACATTAGTGCAGACAATTTTCCAAAGCATCCATTCCTACTGCCCAGGCTACTAAAGGTTTCAGCTCATACAAAGCAAGCTGGAGAGACTTGAAACTTGTTACTGATTAGATGTTAGATGTTGGCTTTGTTTTAATTTGATTTAAAATCCATCAGCTGAAAGCAGTGCATTATACCGCATTGTCATTACATTAAGAACTGTTCCCATTACGTTGCCTGAGAACGATTGAACAAATTTGTGTTTTATGACACATTAATGTAAGCACATTTTAGCCCGTTAAAAAGAGGGTGAAAAGAGGCCTTAGACGTTCGGACTAAATATCAGCCTGTTTTCAACCAGAAATCAACGTTAAAATCCCAGCTGGTGCTCTTTGGGTCAGTAAATTCCCTCTCACCTGCACATTATCATTAATATTATTATTTCGTAAGAACACATATCAACATTCATGCTGTTAGTCCTACCTCCTGAGGTTGTTGTTGAGGGACTAGGGGTGGTGGTGTTTCCAGTGGGGGGTATGGTGCTACTGCCAAGGGAGGTGATTGGAGGGAGAGAGCTGGAGGTGGAGTTGGAGGTAGGTGAAGAGGTTTGGGGTCCAGTTGTGAGTGTTGTGACTGTGGTGCTAGCAGAGGATGAGGGTGGGGTGGTGACAGGTGCGGGAGGCGTGGGCGAGGTGTTAGTAGAGTTTGTTAGTGTAGCTGTTGTTAGTACAGTTGTACTTGCTGTGCCGTTGTTGGTTTGTGTGGTCGCTATTGTGATGTTGCTCGGCTGTGTTGTGGTTATAATCAAGGTTGTGTTGGCCTGTGCAGTTGTTGTTATTGTCACATTGCTGGTAGGTGTGGTCGGTGCACTTGTAGTTGTGTGATTGGTTGTAGTTGTGTTGTTACTGGTAGGTGTGGTCGGTGCACTTGTAGTTGTGTGATTGGTTGTAGTTGTGATATTACTGGTAGGTGTGGTCGGTGCACTTGTAGTTGTGTGATTGGTTGTAGTTGTGATATTACTGGTAGGTGTGGTCGGTGCACTTGTAGTTGTGTGATTGGTTGTAACTGTGTTGTTACTGGTAGGTGTGGTCGGTGCACTTGTAGTTGTGTGATTGGTTGTAGTTGTGCTGTTACTGGTAGGTGGGGTCGGTGCACTTGTAGTTGTGTGATTGGTTGTAGTTGTGTTGTTACTGGTAGGTGTGGTCGGTGCACTTGTAGTTGTGTGATTGGTTGTAGTTGTGTTGTTGCTGGTAGGTGTGGTCGGTGCACTTGTAGTTGTGTGATTGGTTGTAGTTGTGTTGTTGCTGGTAGGTGTGGTCGGTGCACTTGTAGTTGTGTGATTGGTTGTAGTTGTGTTGTTACTGGTAGGTGTGGTCGGTGCACTTGTAGTTGTGTGATTGGTTGTAACTGTGTTGTTACTGGTAGGTGTGGTCGGTGCACTTGTAGTTGTGTGATTGGTTGTAGTTGTGTTGTTGCTGGTAGGTGTGGTCGGTGCACTTGTAGTTGTGTGATTGGTTGTAGTTGTGTTGTTGCTGGTAGGTGTGATCGGTGTATTTGTAGGGATGGTTGTATTTGTAGTCTCACTGGTGCTGGTGGGTTGGCTTGTCAACAGCGTTGTACCACTGGGTGGAGTTGATGGAGGGCCCGCTGGGGTGTTGGTGGTGAAGTTAGCGGATGTGGTCATGGACTCTGCGCTCGGCTGAGAGGAGGTCATCTCTGCATGGGTGGTAGATTGCATACTTGTAGATTCTGTCATGGCATTTGCTGTATTTGTTGTGGAGTGCACTGTAGTGGATGGTGCTGATTCTGTGGCATTTGGTGCTGAAGTTGAAGGTGCTGTGGTGGATGGTGCTGAAGTTGTAGACGCTGTGGCGGATGGTGCTGAAGTTGTAGATGGTGTGACATTTGGAGCTGAGGTTGAAGGTGCTGTGGCGGATGGTGCTGAAGTTGTAGATGGTGTGACATTTGGTGCTGAAGTTGAAGGTGCTGTGGCGGATGGTGCTGAAGTTGTAGACGCTGTGGCGGATGGTGCTGAAGTTGTAGACGCTGTGGTGGATGGTGCTGAAGCTGTAGACGCTGCGACATTTGGTGCTGAGGTTGAAGGTGCTGTGGCAGATGGTGTTGAAGTTGTAGACGCTGTGACTTTTGGTGATGAAGTTGAAGGTGCTGTGGCAGATGGTGTTGAAGTTGTAGACGCTGTGGCAGATGGTGCTGAAGTTGCAGATTCTGTGTTGTTTGGTGCCAATGTTATAGATCCTGTTGTGGTACTTCCTGTGGTTGTAGTATCTACTGACGCTGTGGAGTGCTCTGTGGTGGTTGGTGAACTTGTAACACTGGTGGTTAGAAGGTTGCTGGTTACAGTTGGGGCTGTACTAGAAGTGTTGGGAGAAAATGCAGGAGCGGTGGCATTTTGCAGGTCGGGAGCTGTCGTCGATCCTGCAGTCAAAACAAAAGCACAAAAAATAATCAGGGTACATCTTACTAAAAAACATCTTACTGGGCGGGTTACTTTAAAAATGTTTTCCAATACAGTTACAAATTGTTTGTCCAACTATTGCTTCCTTTCTTGTGAGCAAATGCATGTTTAAATAATTAGTGGACATTATGCACATTCAGTGTAGGCTCACAAAATCACAAAACCACTCACAAAATGCTGCACTGGAAATCTGTGGCTTTACTTTTGCAATAATTGATTTTTTTGGGCACTAGGGGGCAGAATAAAACACACTATTGACATAATGTCATTGTATAAAGTTGATATGGTGACTGTGTGCCTATTATACATCAAGCAGGCACAGCAACATAAGCATTCATTTTAAGTCCTGTTTGTGTCCAGCAGACCAGATTCATTCTCTTCTTTGCTGTTTTTGGTGCCTTAGTGACTAAATGCTCCACTTTGTTCAGCAGCTAGTTGCTATCTTTGTTCGTCTGTCGTTTGGTTTTTGGGCAGGTAGCTGTGAACCAAAACTGTAAAGCTGAGGACCATAAAATCAATCAGCTTAAAGGTACCATACTCCACCGATCTGAGGGAAACTGCAGCGTGAAGTGATAATTATCTGTGGTTTGACAATAGAAGCGACACCTCTCTCTCATACAAGTGGTCATTTGATCTATTGTTAATATACAAATATTGATTAGAGCAGCTTTAAGATGTGTACTGACCACATCACAGCTTACCAGCTTAATTACATGTGCTAATTACTGAGGGAAAAAATGCATTTATTAGCAGATATTTCCATGTTAATGCTCTTCACATGATCACATTCACTGCAAATGAAAGCTATGCATTTTAACTCAGCGTTCAAAATCTAATTAGATTATCTACTGTCTAGAGGAAGCTTGTTGTTTCGGTAATAATGTTATTTTAACAAAAATGTGTCTAGAAACAAGAGAGACGCCAACATTAAACATAAGATATTGCACAGTGACAGGAAATAAAAACACTAAAAGGATTTTAATTTTATTGTTAAATAAGATAATAAGGTTTTGCTACTTTTCTTCAGTTTTCAAGATGACAATTTGTTTAGTCTAGATTCCCCTAATCTGACATGTCAAATGGTTTCTTACACAGAACCATCTGGAAAATCATCTTTAGAAACTGTTTGGAAAAGGGCAGGCACTTTCAAAAAAAAATTTAAAAAACACCTGCCAAGTGATTGGATGAACTATCTATCACATCTAACACATCTCATGATCTTGTCTCGGTCTTGTTCTCATGAATCCAGCAGCCTCTCAAGGTAAAGATTCCACTGCACTATCACTGCATGGAGTACAGGTACCACCAAATATGGAAAACTAAAATTCCCATACCAGGAGCTGAATCTGGGCCACCTGGGTGAAAATCATGAATCCTAAGCACTAGACCATATGGGACTCATAAAAGCAAAAAGACAGTAGCTCCAATAGATTCTACTGTAGAGAAAAAGTAGTTCCTACATGAAACTGCTCACAACAAGGTCTGTGGATTATCTGGAGTGACCGGTTCTTGACACTGACATTGAGTTTTTCACATGTATTTTTTAGATAAATGAATAGCACAACGAGCCAGAGGAGAAATATGTATTTTTGATTTGGGATAAATGGTCCCTTGATAGCTTTTAAAGTGACAGCACTTATATTTGTTTAAAAGGCCAGTGTGTAGGATTTATTGTCATCTAGTGGTGAAGTCATAGACTGCAACCAACTGAACCACTCACTCCACCCTCCCCTTCCAAGTGTGTAGGAGAAAGAAAACAGAGCGTAACTCATTCTGGGCTACTTTAGAAACATGGTGGCCTCTCTGGAAGGGGACCTGCGACCTCTGTAGATATCAGTGGCTCATTAAATAAGGTAACAGCTCTGTTCCGTTATAAAACATATTTGATTTTATGCTGTACACAGAGCAGCGAGGCTGTGGCTTACATAAACATTTAACATTGAGTGGGTAAGAACTGGACATAAGCTGTGACTCAGCTGACCGAGATGTGTCAGTCACAAGCGCTGCCAACTTCACTTGACCATCTTAAAAGGAGGGAGCTGCCTCCTGTTTGTTCACCGTGCTGTTGTGACGCCTGTTCCCAGTTAGCCTGCTCCCACTCTTGGCTTTGAGTTTATGGGGGGAACAGAGGAAGCCAGAGGGCAGCCTGAGGAGCGGCACAAACAGCAGGAGGTCTTTGATAATAGCTTAGCCTGTTTACCTCAGCTCCTCATCTGTATGCATTGTATGATTACATTCAAAGCCCCTTTTTGGCAGCCAAAGAGCGAACACGCTGCTGAAAAAGCCAGATGGGTGGACGCCTTACACAAACAGTTTTCTCCAGTAAGTCGTCTCAAAAGCACAAGGAAGTAGTGAGAAAATCAGGACTAATATCAGATCCTGAGGGTGATTTGATTACTTTCTCTGTGTACAGGGCACAGAGTGACCTAATGTCTTTATCGCTTAGTAACCAAGACTCATTTAGAGATGAAAAACCACAGGCTCCACACACCCTGTGACAGCACACTTTTATGGACATGGCGTATTTGACGTGCACACACCGCCATACCCGCCTTCAAAATTATGTATCAGAGGAGTGGAAGAAGACATTGAGCAATCAACGGTGATAGATGAGGAAAGGTAGGAAAGACGAATAAAGTCTCAGGTGACGTTTTTAATGCTCGTAAAGTAAAGGATTGGCACAGTTAAGAAGGACTGGATCTATATGTGAAGCAGTATGAGATCATTGTTGTAAAACACACATGAGTCATTTTGTGACTGGCTCATCTAGATTAAGACTTAAGGGAAATGGACTAATCTTACTGGATGACCAGAGATCAAGATTAATGAAAAACCTCTTAAATCAGATCCAGTCGACCCTGTCTAAATTAGCCCTGTTATATTCTCTGTGTTACGTTTTATCAAAGACTTATGTGTGTTTCCACAGATGACTGAGATGAAGGTTAAGTATTTCACTGTGCATATCATTCCTGCATACCTTACATCCTATTACAACATCCAAGGCCAAAGTTTTATCTGGTTGTATTAAAAAATAATCACATTTTACAGTAGCTGTTTTTCAGATTCCTTTTTGCTTCTTTGAAACTGCTCAGCCAGTTACAGTTTATTCTCCTGTGGATTAGTCAGCATTAGAGGATGACATTTTTTCCGGGAATCCCACAGGATGCAAGTCAATTTCACTATTCGTCACAGCAGTAATTTTACAAGTCAGGAGCAGCCAGAGTGATGAGGAGCTGCAGGTGATAAGCTGCACAAAACCATTCAGCAAGGTCACCAACTCCTTTCACTCGACTGAACCCCGCCCACCCCTAGAATGCAGTGAAGGTCACCAACAATTTAGAATTACAGATCTTAGCAAACACTAATGATGAAGACAAGCTGTTAAAAGATAAAAGATAACATTAACCCTGATGGTGTGAACTCATTAATGTGTCAAAGAGTCTTATCAGCTGTGTGCATGGGTGTGTAAGTGGAGAAGCCACTTTCTTCTCGACAGTGGAAAGTTAACAGGGACCACTCTTTCTCTGGGTGTGTCTTGATTAATGCTACCCTAAAACCTGTCAGGACGGACACATTGATCAAGATTAAATAGTTATGAAATCAAGAATATCTGACAGGGTCGATGGTTGAAAGACGGCATCAAAGAAAACTATTCTTCTATTCTACTAAATACAGTTATAATTTCCTGCCATAACTATTGCCAAAAGTATTCTTATCCAAGTATCACAATATTAAAGTAATGTAATTTGAATACTTTTAATTACTTTTGGATTACCTCAATACCGAAAACTGTAAAATTGTTTAGCCTAAAATAATATTTTTATGATTGTTGTTAGATTTATTGTTTGTCCAGCTGTTCCTGAATTGTCATGTGCAAATGCACCTTTAGACTAATAGTTTAAGTTATTCACATTTAACATTTTACTTTGTTATAACTGGATAACTAGATAAAGACAGATAACTGGATTTCTGTGTAGCTCACATTAGTAGTTGATCTGACCTGTAAATGTTTATTTAAATTAGATGTTGAGTTCTTGGATGATGACAGTATTTTCACAGCGGAAGGCAGAACTGTCACTGTGCTGTGATGTTGTTCCTCTTTTTTTAGACAACATAATGTTGTTGGGTTTTTTTTCACGAGAGGCCAGGATGATACATTGACTGTGTTGTAACTCAAGACTTGTGAAGTGTTTGTTTGTGCACACTGGACACGGCAGTATATCACTCTTTATTTTAAGATATATCTTAAAATAGTATTCCTGCAAAATAATAATCAATTTTTATTGAATGTAACTGTAATCTCATTACATATTTTTTCTGTATCTGTAATGGAATAAAGTTACCTTTTTACCTTTGATTACGTAAGCACACAAGACACAGTTCATTCTGGAAAAGTCTCGTCATAACTTTAACCTTTTACCTGTCCCTGGCAAGCGTTAATGTCGAGCCCTGACCTTCATAATACGTCATTATTATCCCTGGCATGGACCTTCTATGAACACATTTTATTGGTGCACATTTTATTAGTTAGATAAGGTAGGCTTATCTAACTAATAAAATTACACATAGACAGGAATGTATTTAGGAAATCATTAATTGATAAAAATGTATTGTATTTTGGTGATACACTATATTCATTACTGTGTTGTAGGACTTCAAGTTTCATGGAGATTAACTTCACCCAAATTACTATATTCTCACTAACGAAAATAATAAAGTGGCATCCACACACATACATGCACACAAGACCAATAAAAAGCAGAATGTCAGTAGGGCTGAGCGATATGGCTTATAGATAATATCTCGATTCTTTTGGGCTATTCATCAATATACGATATATATCTCATAATACAGTGTATTGTTGTTATTGTTGTTGATTAAACTACCAAACAGAATATAAAGCAGTTAAAACTAGCTCAGTCAAACATCTACAGCAGTAAAATGCAACATATTAATCAAAAACACTGACAGTGACCACTTTGAGAATGACTAAGTAAATTTTGCTGTGATACTGTTATTAAGGTTTAGAATGCTAAACTTTTAATTGCGGTGGAGTTAGGGCTGAGCAATATGATAGAATGACTATTGGTGCTTTCACAAAATATTAACACAATGATATTTTTGATAAATAATCATCAGCAATGTGGATATAATGGACAGCTAGAACAGTCTGGACAGTAAAGAAAACTACATCGCTTTACTGTAACGCAGACTATAAAACCAGGACAAGACACTAACGCCATTTCATGGTATAATGATCAAATCTAAGATGATATTTTGTCTCATATCACAACAGTGATGTAATACCAAAATAACATTCAGCCCTTCATCTCAGTCCAACTGACTGCTGAAAGTTGGCAGTCACTGGTCCCTGCACCAAATCACTGCCAGATTTGATAACCATGACATCAAAGTATTATTTTCGGTAAATCTAGCGGTGCACTTTATCATGTCTCTGAAGGTCTCTATAAACTATCATCCTTATCACCTACTACTGCTACTACAACTAAGACCATTACAGGTAGAGCACGAAGAGAGGAAGCTATTGTTCAGAGGAATTACACAATCATTCTTCATAAAGTCTCACCTGCCAATTTTTCGCTTTGATGACATTTTGAAAGTTGTTCCGATAGATTCTACTGCAGAAATAAAGTAGACTGCTGGAATAAGAAATGTTTTATATATGAATATAGATGTTGTAATAGGATGTAAGGTACGATGCTGAAGCTGAGACCTTGAAAATGTGCTATTGAACAAAGACTCCTGTCATGCTGAGGTAATTTTGGTATCAACCTACAAGCCATAAATAGCACTGATAAAGAGAGACAAAGATTACGGTCTCATCACCAAAACAATGTATGTTCATGGACACGAGGGAAGTGATGGACAAAAGGGAAATTGTCACGGAGAAGAATGTGAGTGTGAATGCTTTCCATGAACAGACAGCGGTTCTTCTTCCACTTTTTTTGACCGTGACAATTGTTTCAACGGTAAAAGTTCAGTGCTGCTTCTCTGTTTCCAAATTTCAGCCATAAACAAATTTTCACAGGCGATGCATGACGCCCCAGCCAAAGACTGACACGAAAATACATGCAACAATGTATGTTTAAACTTCTCCCACTTGACCACAGCATTTTCTTAACAGGACACTTCAACTTTTTGTGAGTTGCAGAGTTCTGCCTTCTCTGGGACAAAATGGCTCCTGGCTTGTGGAGCTCAAAGCACAACACAGTTCCAAGTAGGAACTACTTTCTTTCTTTTAGAAAAGAAATTAGTTCAGGTAGATTCTGAAGTAGTTCTGGTAGATTCCACTGCAGAAAGAAAGTAGTTCCAACACGAAACTGCTCACAACAACGTCTGTGGATGACCTTGAATAACTGGGTCAGGATTTTTGGAAGGAGACACAGGTTTTGAATTATTTTTTTTGGTGCTCTGAGCACCACAAGCCGAGTGCCATTTAGTCTCATTATACTGGAGAAAAGGCAGACATCTCTACAGCTGATATGTTCAAAACTCTCACACCAAATAAATCTAGATGGATAAATAGCACGACAGGCTAGAGGAAAAATATGTATTTTTGATTCTGGGGTGAGCTGTCCTTTTAAACTACATGTTAGCAGCCCGGCATCTGTGTTAATGTGACTTTAGCAGGGCTGCTCGTTAATTTTATGGTCTCCTGTGAAGTTGCCCACACCGGGAGGGTTTATGAAACCCATATGAAACAATGTAAACAGACGGTCTGTTAGTGTAATACACTTGAAACAGTGGAGTAATTAAGGGCGCACTCTGCTTTGCACGTCTAACAGGGAGCCTCGTCTCCAAGGATTTAACCTACAGCCGGATAATCCCCTGCAGACACAAAAGGGATGACTGGGTCAGGCTCGGTGACAAGTGGGTCTAAGGTCGGCCTGCGAGGCGAGCACACATTCAGGAGGATGTGGATAAGAAGGTCCGGCTGTACCCGCTGAGTCCACCAACTCTTCTAGGAACGCCTGCTCTGTGGTTTGACTATCACCGCGCTGATGCCACTTCAAAGCTGCTACACCTCTCCACCTCTTTTTTTCCCGTTCCTACTCAACCTAGAAATCAAACAAGTGCGTTGCGGGAGTGTATCTGTTGCCAAGGAGACGTCTGCTTCCAGCTGTCAAAGCTTCGCCTCACTTCAAATCATAAACAGTGGCAGAAACAGAGAGAGACGGAGCCAGACTTCAGTGTTGATGTTTGTGTTTCATCGCGGCGCGGCTCTTCAGGGTATTTTTATTCATGCGACACAATAGCTCTCCTGTGAAGTACCTGCTCATGAATTTGACTGTCAGATCCAGTTCCCCCAAAGCACATCCTCAACTTCCTGTCCACACTGTCGCTCCTGGAGAATAAATACTTGTCTGTATCAGTGGAGACTGGTTATTAGGGCCCAACCCAACCTGTCGTCACCAGAAAGAAACTGAGCACACAATTGATGTTGTTATTAAAGGACCAGTGTGTAGGATTTAGTGCCATCTTGCACTTATGTGTGGGAGAACCTGTGGTAGCTGCAAAACTCTTCAGGCAATTATACACTAATGAAAACATACTTATATTCCACTCCTGCCAATAAACCTCCCTAAATCTTACACAATGGATAAGTCGCAAAAATCTCTGAATACAGTATTTTCCTAAATTGCATATCATTTGTGTAAAGATTTTAGCTCATGGTTGTGGGTCCCTGCCTTGCTGTTTCAGACTGCTTTCTCACTTTCTGGCTGTGGTGTGAATGTGGGGCTAGCGATATGTACTGCAGTGATTCCTGGTGGGCCGTGAAGGCCCTGCAGGTGCGCCATGAGATGTCATAAATATATATAATTGAAACATTTTTAAGTTTCAATTTTATGAGTTTGAAATTACCATAAAATATTTGATTAATATGGATGATTTTAACAGGTGCTACACTGTATTTGGTGAACTGTCACATTAACACCAGGTGGGTGGGCTTTCTTAGCTAACACCAGCTAATAAAGTGGATTTCATACTCAAGCAGAGGTTTAAAACCCTTAATTTGGAAATTGGAATCAAAGCACTGATGCCTGCAAACCACAGAATATTCTCATCACTCAAACTTAGCTAAACGTTAGCATACAAAAGAGGGCAGCCGTCTGTGCCTGCTATTTTGAGGCGATTGTACATCGTCGTGGACAAGTTATAAAGATGTCAAACATCTTTCCGAGAGGACTGCAAAACATGAGAGCAGCGGGAGTTACCTGGACAATGCTGTGAAACCGTCAAAGGTAAATGTCACTACCCAAATTGACAAAGCATACAGGCGCTTTCACTGTGTGAAAAAATGTGAAACAGCACTGCAGGGCCACAACGAGTCAGGAAAGTATTTGAAATATTGTCATCTAAATTTTTCTTCACTTTCCTGTATTGGGTTTGGATTGGCTGTGGTTACACTCAGGTATTTATTATGAAAATTACACAATTAATTCCACTAACCAATCATAAAAAAAATCCATGTCAGTTGTTAAGCCATCCCACCCAATGGGTGCAACAAAACCTTGTTCCTACTGCTGGCTTGATCCGCCTCTAAGTCTGAGCCAATTCAGAAACAGGGAGCTGAAGCCAAGCTTTGTGTCAACAATGGAGTACTGCGTTCTGAATTTAGGCTTCTGACAGTGTTGATGTTACTTGTATAATTGCTCTGTTTCTCTCTCTTCCTCTGTGAATGTGTACAAGACCTGCTGGAAGCAGCCACTCTGTCATTAAAAGTGTTTTGTGGAGCCATGCATGGACCCATGACGTGTTACAAAAAACACATCAGTAGCAAGAGAGAGAACTGTAGTTTCCCTGGTATGTAGCCTATCGACTGAAGTGGTTAGTGCCACACCAGATTTTCACATATAAAAAGCCACTGGCCTATATTAATACACCCTAGAAGGAATCCTGAGCAGCCCCGAGAGCTGCAGACAAACAGCTTCTCAATGTTGCCATGAAATATTTCCAGTTTATTGTTGGGATCGGGGGAAAGTGCGTTCCTGAAATAGTTCTTTAACACATCCAGCAGCACTGCGAGAAGGACGGACCTGATTAAGGAATGCACACAAAGCAGGAGACGAACTGACAGGTTGTGACCCAACAGTCAGGAAGGGCCTGAGGCCAGAAGGCAGCACCTCATTAGGAGACAGAGGAATCATGTGGAGAGCTGACCTATAGTGGTGTGTGTGTGTATGTGTGTGTGTGTGTGTAGAGCCTGTGTTTCAGAAATCATGCAGTATGACACCTGAAACAACCTGATTAAAGACAAAAATGCAGGAGGCATGCTGGACCACAGCTCACAGCTAATTACTGGTCACACTTCAGGTCCCTCTGGCAGCTAATGAGAGTGAACATTTCTTACATACTGCTTTATGACCTCCTGGTATTTAAAGGTGTTCATCCCTGTGTTCATGGTACACAAACACAAACACACAGGTCAGTTTCCTTCAGCGGTCATTGCTGAGGGAAAAGCAGGCCTGAGGGCTGCCACATCAAAGCCACAGAGCTGACGCCGGGTCACCAGGAGCGAGCTCACAGGACTGAGAGGAAGCTTTTATTTTCACTAACCCAACAGTCTGTCATCCTGCTGAGTGTCTCGTGTCAACAGTCCTGACCGGAGGACACATTGAGGCCCCATACGGTGGAGGTGAGGGGCTGCCTGGGCAATATGTCAGCATCCCAGGATTATTCAGAATATACGTTTGTCAATATGGATATATACACTCAGTTAGAGCTGAAACCATGAGACAACATACAGAGAATAAGCTACAGAGCCGCCTCTTTCATCAGGCTGTGAGAATTCATCCTCTACAAAAAAATGTAAAAACAAAAAAATTGAGAAAATTCCAAATTTCAAGGCAAGTTACATTAAGTTTAGCTGCTTCTCCAAACAGGGGGTATGTCGACCACCATCTACCAAAGCTCAAACACTGACTATTGGTCATATTAAGTACTCCACACAATCCCACTTCAAAAAACCTGAACTATCCCTTTAAGTGTAACTTGTCAGCTAAAATTCAGCGAGTGCACCTGATCTATTAATATGAAAACAGGGGTGTGTATCATTAACACATGAGCAATAAAAGTGACAAAATTAAAGTCTAAACTCTAAAGTTAGACTTTGCTCTCTTACATCTGTGACACAAACTTGATCTTGGCTGGGACTGATGCTCTTCCTGCTGCTGACAAGACAGACTTGATGCCTGACACACACATGTGCAGGCCAACACGCACACACACACACAATCTCAGGCCATGGTTACTATTGCACAAAGGACACACTGCATACCAGTACAGACGACAAGTAGCTGATCAGATATCTAATCTCAATATCTATATATTCCGTCTGATTAGTTCATACTGTCTGTCCTTTTCTTCATCAGACGGTCTCCAGTTTAAGCAGCGTCCTGGTTAAGACTCTCTGTATCTGAGCAAACAGGGCTCTTATACTGTAACTTGGAGGTAACAGATGGCTGCCTGGAGCAGGGCTAACTCGCAGGGCCTCTGCACATATCATATCCAATTAAAGCTCCGCCAGCACATGCTTTCCAATTACAGAGTGAGATTTACTGCCCTGGAGCAGGTCTAATCCAACAGGATGCAGCAGGGACGCAGCGTCAGAGGGAGAGACGAAACAGCAGAGAAAAGAGCAACAAGTGTGCATGAGAAGTGGAGCTAAAAAACAAACAACAGCAGGCGAGAGTGCGTCAAATGAGGAAGATGAGATCGATAATCGACACCAAACAGAGACAATGAGATGAGGAACTGAGGTGTATAAAAAGCACTGGTTGACCAGAACTCTTTGTGTACTTCTCTCACTGAAAACAGAATAATCGCTAAAAAATAATGGTTAAAAATGTCAGGGAGTTCATGAACTTTGAGCTGCAAGGATTGCTCAATTAGAATATATATCTGTAACTAACAATTATTGAAGCCATTTTACAAGCAAAGCTGCCAAATATTCTCTGGTTCCAACCTCTCAAATGTGACAAGTTGCAGGTTTTCGTTGTAAATTTAATATCTTAAAGGGATAGTTCGGATTATATTAAGTGGGATTATATGTGGTACTTATCCCCAGTATTACCTATAGTAGATGGTGGTCGACACGCCCCCCTCAGTTTGGAGAAGCAGCAGAACTACTGGTGTAAGAGGCTAGGCAATATACTGGTTTGGACAGGGTCAGCAAAAATTGTATTTAGACACCTAAAAAAAGCCCCACCTAAAAAAATCAATATCAATTTAAGTGTACCCAATGTTTAGAATATTTTCCCCACTTTAGTTTGCCATCAGACAGCCTCTTCTGACAGGAAACTGCCTTTATGCGATTCAGGTATCATTCTCTCTGCCTCGGCCAGACTCCTTTTGCAAAAACAGTCATTCTTCCTCATCAAACACAGGAGTTCCTGGACAACTGCTGATTACTGTAATAGAATATGTCATCAGACATCAGGGAAACAAGCTAAATTGAAAGACTGGTTTCTCTGACAACTAAACTACAGCTGCGGTGCAGCCCGGCCTGTAAATTGTGTTACTGTTTCCCAGTTAATTAGAGTTCAAATTAATGCTGAATGTTTCTTGTTAATGTCTGTTTATGACTCATAAGAAATCATTAATAATCTTTTATTAGAAGTAGATGTTTATATAATAAATTGAGAAATATGTTAACAGAGTCTGGCAGGCAAAAGGCAGGCAGACCTATCCCTTTAAAATTGGTCTCTTTTAACATTTTGTTGATTAAGCAGTTAACCAAATAATCTAGAATATATGATGAAGATAATAATGGTTAGCTGCAGCTCAACGTGAGATGTTTCAAATTCCTACAGCCGTCTGTTAACTCCCAGGCAGGCCTTGGATGCTCTGGTAATGACCTAAAGATGACTAGCCAACTAAACATGACACATGTGGAGGAAATGTGATGGACTGCATGAGGTCTGACACAGGAAACAGTAGTAGAGAGAGAAAGGAGAGAACAGACAGGCATTTGAGGTGTTCCACTCCTCTCTCTCCGGAAGATTTCTTGAAGTGGGCACAAGAAAATGTGGCGCCAGAGGAGGAGGAGGGAGGAGGAGGAGGATCATGACCCTCAGGAGGTCTTTTCATCTGGACCTCTTTACTGCTACTTCAGACACACTAAGCCATGCCCCAAACTGCAGCCTCCATCGCCTCCCAGTTTTCCTTTAGCTTCCTCCAACTATATACAAGCAGACACATGACAGGAGGGGACTCACACAAGCAGCCTGCAGGCTGTCAGTGAGGCTTCAGCACATGATAGTGACCGACAGTCTGTCTGTATGTGGAGACCTTGAATCACAGAGATGCACTTCAGAACGGTCCAAAATAATTCAAAGTGTGACCAATGGATTTAACTGCACAGTACAGTGAAGAGCTCATCAAAATTCCTCAGGGCAGCTTCACCACGCTGTCGAGGGGGTCTGCTTATGCACACACAGAGTAAACTTTGTGTGTGGAGTGTGCTGCGCTTCAGGGGGCCGGCTGTTGTTTGACCGAAGCCTCCTCGCTGGCATCTGTCCACCCCCAAAGAGCTCTGAGTCACACCAAAGGAGCTGTGAGTCAGGGGTTAAGACTATTTGGGGGAAAACCCCATAAATGTGTAGAAAAAAGAAGAAGAAAAGATGCATTTTTCTTGAATAAATGGAATAAGCGAGGAAAAACAATGGCTGCAAGTATTCCCTAATATCATGTGGATATCTTAAAATCATTTCATTCATATTTGCACTATGAATGCCATCTGAAAAAAATTTACAATTATTTTCTTCATATAAACTAATTTTTTAGATCTTTAATTTGTATTTTCTTGTTTATGTTCATGTCAAACAGACTGTTGGATTCTATAAAACTATGATAATAAGTCCAGGGCTTTATTATTCTATTCCTGTCTGATATGTATTTTTATATTATAATGTCGTCAATAAACCAAACTCAAAAACTGTCACAATCATCGGTTTGTGCGTATTTGTGTATTTTGCCAAAATACAGGTTCCTGGGTTGTTTTTAAAGATAAAAAAATTGTAACCTACCTGTATACATTGTTAATGTCACTGACAACATTATAATAGATAATAAACATGCATTGAGCACATACAGGAAGTATATTCAGATATTAATTTCTATCTTGAGGGTATATTATTTACAAGAAGTCAGACTGAAACTTATAGAGTCTATAATATCATGGCCCATTATTCAAGATGTTAAGTTTTAAAAAAAAGTTTTAAAAAAAGGAGTAGAAAAAAGGCCAAAAATATTTTTTATATGTGTACAACACCACAAGTATATGCATGAGAAATACAATTTTTGACTGAGTAATTGCCAGATTTACATAAAATACGTCAACTGATATTATCATCCCGCTATTGGCCTATCACAGCTGTATCGGTCTACGTATATCAGTATCGGCATAGATGTCCAATATGAGCCAATGTGAAAAACTTTTTTTAAACAGAACTTAATGCATATTGTTTTTATTTGTGAGCTTTTTTGATATACATATATTTTGCTCTATTTGTGTTTTGTACAGTTATTAAAAACTGTAAAATTATTTAAAAATACTGGTGAAAGTTTACTGTTTCAGTGCCCTGATATCATTTTGACATTAAAGTTTATTGTTAAAATGTGAAATATCCTGCCTCTAATACATATCTGTCACAAGTTAACCATTTGTGGGGGAATCACTGTAAAAAAAAAAAAAGTGTCTCTGTGTACTGTATATATTCTGCATTTTATACGCTGCTATTATACAGAATATCGGCTTTATTACTTCCTAATATCGTGCACACACACATATGGCGTATAGCTCTACATCAACCAACTACAACAGAAATTATACTTAACCATCAAATAATTAAAATTAATTAAAATTCATACTGCATTAAAATAATAAACTGCATTTTTCTGCATCAGGAACACTTATTTTTTATATTCAGGTACATTTCGCTGTTATTAGGCTACTTATTGATTCCTCAATATTTGGTCTGAGGTTCAATGTTAGTGTACTTTTACTTAGTAACAGTTTGACTGGAGGCCAAAACACATTTAAAG
>JAJHUR010102581.1:1347-72697 GCA_027495735.1 Lutjanus campechanus
CACCACTCCGTTGTTTAGTTTTCTTAAGTTTGGTTTAGTTTCTAACCTTATGCTCCACTTAGGAGCCTACAACAAGTCACAGTAAAACATTACAGTTTTTGCCATAACTATAACATTTTTAACAATTTTCTGTATGGTTTCATGAAATGAGATATCAATCCTCCGATTTGTATCAAATAACTTAATCCTCTCTCCTACAGCGTCTGTTACAATTACATGCAAATTTCCAATTATGCAAATTAGGCAACGGTGTCATTTAGCGCCCCTTACAGAGCTTTAATTTTAAAAAAGGTACTCCTGTTGTTATACAGTATTTATGTTTACATAAATACATTTATTTGAACAACTGAACATTTTTTCATGAACCAGGTGAAGAAACCTGTTTATTATTTATTCATTTGATTTTGCCACTGTTCACTGAAATAGCCGGTTTCAATAAAACTACTTGTGACATGTCACATTTGGCTTTGACTTTGGCTGAACATTTGCTCTCACTTTGCAGAAAAAATATCGGGATATATATCGTATATCGAAAAATTAAGTTATAATTACCTCATTAAATTGTGATAAAATATGTTATTAATTCATTTTGGAAAGATATTTCATTTCTTTACTTGTCACTTTACTTAACACTTTACACTGCTACAGTTGAAGTTTGAAGCCGTGCTGGTAGTAAAAATATTGTGATGGTAGTAAAATAGGTAGTACAAAGGTAGTAAATTCAATTTAAGAATCTCTGTATAAACCCTGTCATGGTTAAGAGAATTATATTTATAATTGTAATAATGTATTATAATTATAATCAATATGCTATACATTGGGAAGAAAATATAACTGTCAGGTCACTCACTCCCATAGCTGTTTAGCAGCATATTTCTTCATGGTGAACTGCCCCTCATTGTCTGCCCTGAACCTTATGAGGTGCTTGGTCTCCTCAGGAATCCCTGAAATGTTACAATATGATTTTTACATTACAGTACTATATTTTTTTTATTTCAGAGCCTGTTGCTTTTTACCATTATCAGTCAATGTTATTATAGTGATAGCCATAATCAATTGACAATATTATAGTAACGACCATTATCAACTGACCCAATTTGCAGGAGAAAACATGACATGACAGATCTTTTGAGAACGCTGACTAGGATGTCGGCTGTTTCAGTGTAATGTTATTCCTTCCCATAGATATTTCTACCCTGCACTGATAACGTCATAACATTAGCAGGGAGGGGTACAAATGATGCTGCTTGAAAAAATTCAAACTTCATATACGGGACATGGAAATAACTAACATTACTGCCACTCTCAAATCGTTGTCTACACGTTTGTTTTCACACACGTGAATGGTGACTTTTCTGAAATGCTTGTCATGGCGATTCAATCACATATTCATGTGCGTTTACATTGAGATGTGATATTCCGACAGTTTTTAACATTTTTGCATAGTTATTTTTGACGATTTTACTTACATTTGTGAGCTTCTTTTCCCGCAGCAGTTGCCATGATGCATTTCTCTGCCTCAGGTCACAATGCATTCTGGGTATTTTCGTCTCCCACTCATTTGGGCCTGCATCTGAATTGTTTTGGAGGACTGTTTGGACGGCTACATGTCCACTCCCTTATGATCCCAGAAAGAAACGGGACACACTACCTTTCCCGACCACATGCAAAACGGAGGTGTAGGGCCAAGGGAGGTATTGGGACTGGCCTTTATTGTGGCACCTGTCAAGGGGTGGGATATATTAGGCAGCAAGTGAACAGTCAGTTCTTGAACTTGATGTGCTGTAGCACACATTGCTGAAAAAGTTAATGGTGGCTATAGACTGTGCATCACAGCTTGCTATGTATGGGTCTGCATAGCTGCAGACAGTTCAGAGTGCCCATGCTGACCCCTGTCCACCCCAAAAAGCACCTAAAATGGGCACGTGAGCATCAGAACTGAACCATGGAGCAATCAAAGAAGGTGGACTGGTGTTGACTCCAAATTCTTCACATCCTATCCAATGTAGCATCTGTGTGATGTGCTGGAACAAGAAGTCCAATCCATGGAGGCCATAAATCGCAACTTATAGGACTTTAAGGATCTACTGCTAACATCTGGTGGCATGAGGGGGATCTACACAGTATTAGGCAGGTGGCTTTAATATTGGTGCTGATCAAACAATAAGTGGATTTAACCAATGTGGTGAGCAACAGAGCACGAATTATTGACTATATGATAATCTTTGAATCATTTGTCATTTTCAAGCAAATTTGTCAAAAATTTTCCGGCTTTAGTCTTTTAAATGAGAGCATTTGCTGCCTTTCTTTGTCTTATTTGGCAGTAAACTAAATGTCTGGGTTTTGGACTTTTGGTCAGACATAAAAGCAATATGAAAAATAAATCTTTGATTTTCCAGACACTATACTGGGCATTTTTTCAATATTTTTTAACCTCAAATGATGTATCAATTGAGAACTAATAGGCAGCAGATTAAACAATGATGAAAATAACAGTTGTAGCGCCACAGTTGTGCTTCTGGGTGACATACAAATGTTTTCGAAAGGTCCATTTGATAACATTAATTAATGTATCACTAATAGTAGGTTAAAAGCAGCTGATGAATTGGACAGTCCGAGAGCTCATAAATTAATAATTAATCATGTCTTTAGATAATTTCCTCAGAACACATATGCCACTGTGTAAAAGCGGTGCTTGATTGTAGAACCCGATTCTACCTCTGTTGTGGTTTGACACACACACTGTATACTCAGTGAATTCTTTTCTGACATCTGACAGTTTACAGTCTTTCCAGGAACACTGATGATTGTCATGTTTAATCTTGAAGTTTGAAAAAAGATCAACAGCTGCCTCATTTGTTTTTTTCCCAAGCCAGTGTTGCTTATTAATACAATAGCAGACTAATCAAATAAGAGACAACAATGTGGCTTGAGGCTGGGCTGGAAGAATCTATAAATATCTCTGAAGTCATGCTAACTCTTAGAGGCCCTACTAGGGTCCTCTATTCTCCTAGTTTCTCCTGTCATCCTTGTATTCACAACAAGAGGCCTCTGTTGTTGTTGTTTTCGTTACTGTTCCTAGTGGGAAAAAGGCATGGGAGATTTATTATATTATGTCACTGACATTGGGACGGGACAGGAACACTAAGCCTCATGAGTGAATGGGAGTCAGGAAGAGTTAGCTGACAGTTCTGTCATATACTGTAGCCATTTCAGCACGAGGTCATGATTATTTGCTCAAGGTGCCGCTTATCATGTTGACACCTACAGTACTCGGGTTCTTTAGACACAGTGGGAAATAATTGCTGGGAATGAAGCATAAAATGAACAGGGTCAGCACAGGGCACGATTAGCTGCGATTAGCAGAAGCTCACAGGAGCTGGTGGGAACAGAAAGATGGTGGGAAAACCTTTCACTCACCCTCCTGTGTAGTATAGTTCAGTTGTTTTCATAAATATAGTTCCCAAGGTGCACCAAAGGAGGCAAGAGGAAATTGTGTCCCACTGGAGGGTTGGGATGATGCTGTCGTCCATCGCTGATGGCTGATAGTAATCGCCCACTGAGCCATCATGATGTAAAAGCCTACTGTAATTGAGGTAGGGTGTCACCTTAGAGCTGCTGTAAAGCAGGGGTTTCGTTTTGTCTTTGATTTATGGGAGCAGGAAAAAACTGTTGCCTGTTGCACTAAGGTTATGTTTCCATGTCCCATTTATTATTTTCTTATTAAACCTGCCCAGTTAAGCAAACCCAAGATGCTCAGTTCCATGGGTGGCAGCAAAGTTTTTTTGTTTTTGAGTGGGTCGCTGTTGGTGGGTTTCTTTCAATCATGCCGCTATTGTTTTCATGGCTTAGCCTCCTCAGCTGGTTAAGGGCTCTATTATAGTCCCAAATGGATGTGTACACAGATATCTGCAGACCCCATAGGCACCTTCTGTTTATAGTATTTTTTGGAAAATGTGCTCCATACATAAGCAGTAGATGGAATTTACATCACATGGACTCCAGTGGACTCTTGTACACTTCCAAACACGGAGCCCAAAATACAATCTTAACTTTGGCTATTGGCAATGTTTCACTGCGGACATTGTGATATGCCTATTTGGTAGACATGACTCTAATTTCTACCATCCAGCAACTGCACAAATGGTGTAAACTGGGGTTTGCTTTGACAGTAGGTTATTGTAGGGTATAGAATTTACCTCTGTATTGGGAAATGAGTGCATCCAAAGTACTGAATTAAAAATGCATTCGTAACTCTTTTTTTTATAGTTTTATATTGTAATAATAATGTATGGGTTTCACAAAACCCCAAGGCACACCTGGACTTGACTCATGGTACACCATTTGGGAACCATTGGTCTAGACCACGATATTCTGTACTAAAATCTACATTAGTGTGGACATCAGTGCTGGTGCTCTCTTGTGGGGCACTCCATGATTTTAACAGTTTATTGTTGGACTTCAAACTGAACTTCAGACAGTTTCCCATTTCCATTTAATTTCTCAGCTCTTCATATAATTCAAGTAGTTGTTGACAGTCAGGACCACCAGACAAAATAAATGATAATTAGGGGTCTAAATGTGGTTTCCAGGGACCTGCCTCTACATTATCATAAATTTAATGGAAACAGGCATTCTGGAGAGCTGTGTTTGTGATATACAAGTTTTGTCATTTTCTTTGTTTTTTTTTTAAATCTTAATTCTCCCCAGGGTTCCAGGTTGGTGTGGTGAGAGAGCAAGCTAATTGCGGGGAGGAGGACCGCCTGGGGCATCGTGTCCCTGGCTCTCAAGGTATGAGCACACCAATCAGCTAAGCAAGTTTTTTCCCAGAAGTCGTCACAGACATTGCAGTGATCTGCCACTTTTTGTAGTATTTTTTTTAATGTTCTATGTAACCAGATTACTATCTTCAGCGAAATCAGGCACTAAAATCTGTCTTCAAATGGCCAGATGATTTGTAAATCCAGGGTTCGTATGGGTGCTGGAAGTCCTTGAAAAGACTTAAACTTTAATGTAGGGTTTTCAAAGTTTGAAAAGTGCCTGAATTTTGGATAAAATACTTCCAAATTGCTTGAAAATGTAATCGCATTACTGACATAATAAATCACTAACTGACTGTCAGTGTTTAGATAAAAGAAATAAAATAACTTGGGTGTTAACTCAGTCAGTTTATATAAGATGCCAAGACTACTTAGAGACAGGTGGACATTTTGAATTATAAAACTTTGTTGTGTGCTGATTATAGCACAATAACATCTGATTTAATGTGATAAATATGTGAAAAAAGCACACATGTATATAAATGTGAAATTTACCACAGCTGTAAAGTGCTGGAAAAGGGTTAGACACACTGATTTTTGTCACAATCTCCCAACCCTGCTCCTGCACAAGTTCACCTGAATCAAAGTGTAACTTAACTTGTCTCCAGCTTGAGTTAACATGTAATGTATTGACACTGGAGCCATAAACAGGGTTAACATGTCAGGCTTCTCAGCCACCAGGTTTTAACTTTGGCCTCTTTGTCTGTTTGGAGCCTGTAATTATGGAACCCTTTATGTCTTCTGAGGTTACAACCCTCTGTAACCTTAACAGATTATTCCAACATAACAGACTGTGTAACAATCTTCAGTTACAGTAACCACACAAGCTTCATACTTTAAAAACCTTTTTGGGTGCCATTGTCATATTATCTGTGAGTCACCATGATAGGACAGCAATCTTGTCTTATCTGTTGAGTGTATCCATGATGCACTGGTGATGGTATTTCTAGTCACAGCACAGAATTGGGAGGGAATGTTCTTTTTGCACTGCACGCACTGCACCCACTGCCTCGCGCCGGCCAGGGGCCTGCTATTGTAAAATAGTAGGAAGGGCTTGGTCCTAAGCAAAATATCCCGCTGTATGCCAGAGAAAAAGTCCACCCGGGTGCAGCTGGCAGATAAAATCTGTGTGTTGGGGGCAGTGATACAGGATCAGTAAATGATAGAGTGTGGTGGAGGCAGTGGCAGGATGGCCCTACGGGCACCATGCCCTGACACACCATGCCAGGGTCCCTCTGGCACTTGGTGTTTCACTTCATGTGGTTTTGTATTCTCTTCTGTATGTTTCTGCGCTTTCTTTTTTGTGCCCTTCTACATTTGATTTAAGAACATCATTTGTCAAAGGCATCTGTGTTGCCAGTTCCAGCAGAGGCCCCATTAAAATCCTGAGTCAACCTGATTGACTAACTCCTGATCTCAAAGCCAGTAGCTTAATTAACCTTTCTGTCACACTTCTTACTCAGTTTGAGTCCACACATTCAGCTTCACTGTTGTTCTGTAATACAGTGCATGAGCAACAAAGTGACAAGTAACCTGCTGGAGCTTGGTTGTACTTTTAGCCACATGGACAAATTGTCTGCAGCCTAACTGGTATTTCCAAGGGCCTGTTCACTGTTTTGACCTCGATGCCCCTCTCTTTCAATATCGATGCAGAATTCACACATACACACACACACACACACACACACACACACACACAAAGTGACAGCGTGCCTTCTTTGGCAGCTGGCTAGTCCTCAGGGACACTGAGAGGAGGAAATAGGGACAAGCTTGATATTGGGTAACCCACATATCTGATGACTCAGTTGGTCTGTGTGTGGGTGTGTGACACTCTTAAGAGATAATCTCAGGTGTTGTGAGGTCAAGCAGCTGTCTGGGAAGTGCTGTGCATTCTTGTAGTTAGAGCTTGTCCCCTGTGCTCCAATGAAGTCCTGACCTGTGTTAGGTTTATTGCATGTTGTATCCACAGACGGTAATTTCTTATTGCTCTTTTCCCACAGTGGGTTAAATAGGTTTTACCAGAGTTGAGGCAAACATTTTGATCCCTGCTTACACTGTTCCTCATTGAAGTCTATGTGCTCTTGAACCTTTCCTCAGTGCATGTACTTGTCTCAAAGGCTGCTGAACATTTTCTCTGTAGGCCATCTTTGCATAAATATAGGTAAAACTGAAAAAGTTAATCTCATGCTAAAGACTGTGAGAGTTGGTGGTAAAATGCATTGCAGTTTCATTAACCTACTCTTTCTGGTAATGTTTATACCAATATTATGAGAGATGGGACTGATCCAATATTGGGGCCTAATATTGACTTAAGGCATTAATCAGGTATGGGACTTAGTGTCACTGATCCGCTTTCTGGTCTCAGTTCCACGACACCATGTTACAATGTCTTGTCAATGTTAAGTTTATTATTGTCGTATTATATTCATCTCTGTTAAAAACTTGTTTCAATAATAACCTTGAGGAAATTAGCTTTGATACATGATTAGCTAACGGGCTAGCCTAGTTAGCTTGTCCTGTATTACTCTGAACACACAGTTAACAGATAACCTTGAGGAAACACTGTGTACCTCAGTCATGGTGAAACAATAAACCAGCGCAGAAATAACAATTACCAACATAAAACACCATGTTCTGAACAAACACAAATGCATTTAAAATGCATAAACCATAATAAACCAAAGGGAACAGAAGAGGAACTAGCGTCATGAAAGGAGTACCTGCAGGGAGAGAGTAACAGCCTTGATTTTTATAAGCTGGGAACACCAGGCTCAGGTGTTACCAGAAGGCACTGATGACCTACCTGTCAACCAAACAGTGAGGTAAATTATAAGCTGCTGAACAAGCAACAGCACAGGTTGTCACATTTGTATTGAAAATGTATTGAAGCATATTACAGCAAATTAGTCTGCAAGGTTTAGGAATTGTTAAAATCTTACTCATAATTTGTTGCCAAGTTTGTCTTTTACATCTGCTTTAAAAGAAAAATGTTTATCCCAAGTGTCCCAGTGTCCCAAAAGTGTCCCAAAACTGTGCCGAATTCTACTTTAAACGGTCCCAAACTTTGCAAGCATTGTCCCAACTTATTATTTTACCATGTTTTAGACACTTTCATGTTTTCATGTTTTTGCACATTAAATGCTAGACATGTAAGAGATAACATGTATTGACAATGATCAATATGGCTCATTTAGTACATGCAACTTTTCTGACACTGATATTAAAACAAAGCAACCTTAAAAAACACTGCATATTATAGTTTTTACGGCATTCAACTTTTGTAACCATTTACAGACCTCATTCCTCTTACCAACGGTGCAACATGTGGGGGAAGTGCTTAGGGTTGGATGCCGAAATCTCGTATCTGCTATCTGCTATCTATTGAAATAGTTGCTCTCTTGTGCAGATGTTGCAGAAACACAGCAAACGTGCCTAGTTAACATCACAGCAACACTCACGCTACATGAATCTGGCAGCAGGTAGCCCTCCGCTAGATAACAGCCATGGTAAACATAGTTAAAATGATGAATTAAATGGTCTAAAGTGTATCTGTCTGGCACTCTCAAAACTTCCAGCTGTGATCGGGATGTCCAACAGATTTGTAACAACAATTGTGTGCAAATAGAAGAAGCATCTGATGACACACGTTTCATTTATTTTACTCACTTCTGTCGTGTTAATTTTTTTGTAGTTGGGTTAGGTTTTATTTATCCTGAATTTGTTAGGTAAATTTGTTATGTATTAGTATGTATATATTTAAGTATACTATAGTAAACTGTTAACAGTTGATATATTGTTCAGTTTCACATTTGTTCAAATTTGCCTTAGCAATGAAAAATGCTGTTCTTTCATGTCATTTTGTGCTTCCTTTTCAAAAAACTATCAGCAAATGAATGATAAATCATTGCCAAATGCTAGCTTGATGGATACACCTTTTCTGAGCCAAATATATCACAAATATGCAGCGAAATGTAACGAATGAATAAATGAATGTTAACATAGGCTTACATCAACATGAGTGACTGACCATGAATGACTATGTAGGACTGTTAATATGTTACTTTATGTGGTCAATCTGTCACAATTACGCTTATTTCAAAATTTCCTCTGATATTATGATAATAAGTTTCTCTATCGTCCCAGAATTGTCCCAGACACCATATCTTTGTGTTTCAGCTGCTGTATTCATTGTCCTTAGGACAATTAATCCTGCTTATAACCATGGCGTTATGTGTCATTTATGCATGGTTTTGCAACCACAGTAATGTAGAGTTAATTGCATAAAATTAAAAAAGAGTGAATGATAGGTTTTTTCCTTTCATCAGACTATTTTTCATCATTTTATAAAGGAGAAGACTAACACAAAATGTGTGGCTAACAAGTATGCCACATCGCACTCTCTTTTGCATCATATCCTTAGAAAGCATCTTGTGACCCCCCCTCGGGTTTCTCTCCATCTGGTGTTGAGCCACTGTTTTGATAGGTTGCTGAGGAGCTGAAATGTTTTTCCAGTGTTCACTGTTCACCCTGACATTTTGTCTGTTGTGTTTGCAGTGACTAAAGGGGGGGCAAACTGTTCTGCAGCATGGAGAAGGAAGACCTGAAGATCCTCAACAAAGGGGAGGAGGAGGAGATGGTATGCCTCTTTTTTTCATTTTACATTAATGTCAATGTGTGGCTGTGTGCTTTAAGACTTATCAGACTGCACCCCCTTTTTTTCCTTCCACCCTTTAGGAGCTGCAGGGCTACCGTCTGTGTCGTTGGCGGCTGGCCCTGGTGGGCCTCGGGGTGCTGTGTACAGGGGGCTTCCTCCTCCTGCTGCTCTACTGGATGCCAGAGTGGTGCGTCAAATCCACCTGCACTCGTACCACAGTCCGTGATGCCGAAGTGGTATTGCTGCGCTCCACGGTAGGTTGCAAGTAGAGATGATATATTGATTTATGGATCAACAGAGAATAAATCCAGGACTACTTGGTAACTGATTAATCGTTTCAGTTATTTTTCAAGTAGAAATGACAAATGTTTTCTATTTTCAGCTTCTAAAAAAGGTGATTTATGCCTTTTCGTTGTCATATACAGGGTTTACGCCAGTGTATTGCAAGCCTGGCTTGTTTTATTATACAAAAATGTATCTATAGACCAAATTCTTATGAATTAAGAATTTAAGGAATAACTCAAGCCAAGTTCCTGTCTCTTGCTTGACCTTGCTGATTAAATTAAAGGGGGTTAACCCAAACTTATAGACAACTCTGGAACAGGCTCACATAATATGAAATGCAGAGTGCTGAGGAAATAAAGTCATATGTCAAGCAAGAATGGGAAAGAAATTAGCTTTCAAAACTTTCAAAAACTATTTGTCCCCAGTTCCCAAATTCAAGTGTTGTTAAAAGAAAACATGATGTATCACAGTTGTAAGCATGGCCACTCCCAACTTTGAGTATATTTACAATTAAAACAATAAAAATAGTCTGTTTGTGACATTAAATATCCTGTATTTGTACTGTATTCAGTTGAGTATATGTTAAAACATGAATTTACAAATTATTGCATCATAGTTTTATTTGCATTACACACTGTGTCCCCACTTTTTGGAATTGGGGTTTGTATAATGAAAATAATTGTTAGTGGCAGCCCTTGTACAGAAGCGAGCTAATCTGTGAGGTTTTATATTTACAGTTAAGCTATTTAAATTCTTAGTTTAAAATTAGATGGTGCCACAACCCATGTTGAGCCATTTAAAGTCCAGAAAGATAGTTGGCTGGTAAAGAAGTGAACGCATGTGATGAATTGAGGAGATTAACAGCTGTTTAAAAGACAAAAAGGTAAAGCTGTTGCCCAATGTAGGAGCATACTGGAGCAGTTTAAATTGCACTTTTGCAGGCTATTTTTGGTGAAGTAAATAGTAGAATATTAGACATCGTTTTTGAATGTTATTTTATTTATACTTTATTTAACCAGGAAATAGCTTCATTGGGATGAAAAATCTTTTTTTCAAGAGTGTTCTGTCCAAGACAGGCAGCATCACATTAAACAAAGTTTCAGTCATGTGTTGTGCGACAGTCACAGACAATAACATTTCAAATCGTAGTAATAGGATACAAAACACAACTCAAGGCCATCATGTGCTGGGGCTGCCTCCCATCCTTTCGTTTGATGTTACTTTTACGTTTAAAGAATTAAATGAAATGATACAGTTGCCATTTGACACAGAAAGTCTGTTTGTGCCTTAAAAGAAACAATCTCAGGGTTCTTTTTTTCCCCAAACCAGTTAATCACAGGGGAGTCAAGTCCAAATGCTGTCTGGCGTGGCTCAGCATAGGGGTATTTGAAGAAGATATGAACCTCAAGCTCATGTGCTTTTAAATCTGAGAGTGAATACAACTGATGTATTGTAGTAGCACAGTAAATACATTGAGACTGACTGACCTCCTACAGACAGTCACACCAGTGGGAATGTACAGATAATTTACCATGTGTCCAGGAGTGTGTCCATAACAGTCATGTGTGCTTGTGTATGTGTTCGCATGTGTGTCCTTGTGTGTGTCTGCATTCCTCTTCACTCTGTGTTGGTCTCTTGGTCTGCTCTCTGCCTGGTCATGTGTTTGCATTCATCCCTGACCAACTGTGTATGAATCCAAATTTCTAATTGTGGGTGTCAGTTGAACTTAGAATGTCTTCATTAAGAACAACCTTGAAGAGTAATGATTTTGCTGCTGCTCACTAGGCATGGGTATCGTTAGATGGGAAAAGATTCAGCAGTTGTTTTATTTTTACTTCTTTGCTGAAATAACAAGTTAAATTGTTTCTTGAGTTATTGCATTTAGCTACATTTTAGTAAGCTGAGCCCACACTTTTGATCATTTTGCCCTGTTTGTGTAATGTCAAATACTGATATTTGTCCAGAAGCTTATCAATATTTTGGTAGTGACAAGTGAGGAACTGGTACTACTTTAGCACTGGTTCTCAATACTTATCCACACAGCTCATTCCTTGAAGAGGCTTGTTCAGAAATGGGAATTTGGTTTAGGGTTCAGGCTGGGTCTCAAAATAACATCTGCTAAGTGCCAAATGTAAATTAATATTTTAAAGTGGATACATACTGTAGGGGCCATATGCTATATATATATATATATGTGGCATAAATGTACCAAGGACTAGGGATGCACAATGAATATCAGGGCCAATTATGGTAGATTTATATTATTTATTATTCCGACAATGAAATTCTTGGGCAAAATGCTGAATAAGTATATTGGTGAAGTTTTTTGAACTTTACCAGAAAAATAAATTAATATTCGAATAGTCAGAATTGTTGATAGTTTTTGTTGTGAGTAATGTTGGTTAGATTTGGTTTGGTCAGAGCTATGGACACATCACATCGACTAAAATTTCTATCGCTGTATAATTTGGAGCAGTAATGGTATATATCACAGTATATTCTTTTATCTTGACATTTGAATATAAATGCTTCTGCAAGGAGAAAGTACAGGTATGGCAACTGCATGGCCGCTATTATTGTACTCTTAACTGTCTTACTAGGACATATTTCACGCAGTACAGAGGTATTCTAAGTACATTTAAAGTGCAAAAAAATACAAAGCCTTCCCAGTATTACCACCCCTTATTATTACTGCCGTCTGACATCACGCTGCAGTCATGACACACACACAGAGCAAAGTCGGCAGAGAAAATAAACACTGCAGAATAAGTTTAAGGGGTAGATCAAAATGCAAAGGGGTTATTGGATTTTGTGAATGCAGTTCCTTAAAAGGTTCTTAAAAGTCCAGCACTAACACTTTGCATGTATTTGTTTGACTAGGATGAGTTCCGGCGCTGGTTCCTGGCCAGGGTGCGAGTGATGCTGGCCCCAGGGAGCAACCCCTTCCACAGCCTGGACACCCAGACCACCTCCCCCTCCTCCCCTTCCTCTCCCACCTGCCCCTTCGCCTCCCCTGCCTCCCCCCCTCTGGCCAACGGACATACCCCCCACCCCTCCGATGGCAGCCCAGCTCAGGAGCTCATCAGAAGATTTGCCGACTACCAGCCCACACAGGTAGGCCCCTGTCTTCACAAAATACTGCATTTATACACACACACCGAACACACCAGTGATGGCAACCATAAACTGGCTGCAGGACTGGCAACCACCTGACAGTGCTTGGTTACCAAAGTTCAGATTCAGATTACTTTTTATAAGTATAATTATACTCTACATTCACAGTACGACTGTGAAATATTTAGCAAAATGTTAAACATACACTCCCTTGGCCCTTCATTTGCAATCATTTGCCTGGTTTTCCTTGTGGGTAGTTTTCATTGACCACATTCATAACATGACACCTTACCCTAACATTGCACTCAACAATACAGATATAATGTAATTTTAAACACTGATTCCATTATTTAAGTTGACTTGATTGGAATTTCATATGGTAAACTTTGTCAGACTGCTTCTCTTAAATTTACTTTGTGCTGCTAGTAAATCTGTGGACAACAATACAGTAATGCTGTAAAAAAAAATAATGTTGCTTCTTCCCTCTGCCTCTCCCCTACTCTATTTCTCTCAGATTCGCTATTTTACCTTCCATAGCACAAAGTATTATTGGAACGACGAGGTGCAGAACTTTGAAGTTTTAACGTAAGCATCCTTTGATTGTTTACGGAACATTTATGGGCTATTTTTGTACCAGTTTATACTTTTTCTTACAGTAAGTGGTAACTGAATCTGTACATCCCTATTCGTTGATTCATAAAGATGTGTAAATTATAGTGAACAAAGCACTGTTGTTTGTAATTAAAAGTGTTAACTTTGTCCCCTGCTTTGACCTATTTTCTCTCTACAGCGGTTTGGAGGATCTGCAGGTCAGCTGCTCCACCTTTCACACGGAGCACAGTGCAGGCCTGACCAGGAACCAGCAGGAGTACAGGTATCATCTTATCTGTCTGAAGGCTAGGTCGCAACAGCTTTAGACAACCTGAGTGGAGGACTTACTGAGGCCTTTTGGCCAAATTGTTCTCCTGTGTGAGTTACAGTAGTTGTGGTTTTTAAGCCCTTTGCCCCTGACAAAATTTTTCCTATACTGTACCTGCTGAATTTGTCAGGCCAGGTGTCGGCAGGGATTTCTCTGAAGTGGCCTGGGAAAGTTTTTAATGATGACAGTTTAAACTGTACAGAGCCCAGATAATTTTGATAATGAAAAAGCCTTTCAACAAAATAGCAGGAACTGATCAGAACTGCATACCCTTTAACTTTTAGTGGTTCCCTGTTGTGTATCCTTGCGATGTACTCTGTACAATATGTGTGTGTGTGTTTAGATATGAAGGTCTGATAGACAACAATTGACTCATAAATGTCTCTCTCACCTCTTGTCAGGAGACTGTTCTTCGGAGTGAATGAAATTGCAGTGAAAGTGCCTTCTGTTTTCAAGCTGCTTATCAAAGAGGTACAGCCTAGTTTGCATTAACAGAGGCAGCATTTCCTCTGGGTTTGAATTTTCCTTCAATGAAAGATACCTTGTCAGCTTGTGTGGTTATCCCCCTCTTTGTGCATGTGCATTTGCATAATTAACAGCTTTTTATACCAAATATTAATGGTTATATTGTGAGAACATTAAGCTAATGCCTGTGATTCAGTTTGTGGCACACAAACTTTATGGACAAAAGGCGTTTTGTCTGTTATTAGTACATCTCTGATTGTATGCCTGTAATTTGTACTAGCTTTGGAAGAAATATTGATTATTTGCCTTTCATTTAAATTTGTAATTGTAATTTATACCTCCAGGTCATTTTAAGTGCTGATTCTGGAGGAATATCATGTTTTACAGTGTGTTTTTAAGTAGTCCTAAAATGTTTTGTCAATTATTCCATTAGTAAGTAGACAGAAAATACATCTGCAACATTTTTATAACCAAATAATAAAGCTATTTTTAATCAATAAAGCCGGCTAAAATCACTGATCCCAGATTCTCAAATATGAATTTCTGCTGGTTTTCTTAGTCTTCTGTGATAGTAAACTGACAATATGTTTCATTTTGGGCTTTTTGAAGAATATGATGTGAATTCTTCACAGTTTTATACACCAAATGTTTAATTGATTATTCGATAAAATAATATTTAAGTGAACAGATGATGAAAATTGTTAGTTGCAGTTCTACTTGAAATAAACAAAGGTCCCTTGGGGGTGGAGGTTGCATATTTGTAAAGTTAGTGTTTTAGTTCAGTCACTGTAAAACCGAAAATGTCAAAGCAACACTGATAAATGCCTCAAGAAAGACCCATATTTATTTGATAAATGTCTGCTTATCATTTGCATCTAGCAAGGCTTTAGTCTATCAACTACCAACATGATCTGCTGTATATTAACAATGTGAACAGTCACTAATGCACTTAATATACTTAAAGTCACATCTGTTCCTCTGTACTGAGACTACTTTATCCTCTTTATTAGACCTTACCAGTTATGTGCATACTTGTTAAACGAAACCATTTAGGATATCTACTTACCATATTCCTACAAGAGAAGTATGAGGCTAAATGCAACACTAATGCCCCCTGCAGACCAACACCATAATGTGGGTAGCAACTTGCATTCAAACAACTTGGGTAACATTACCCAATGGGCATGTGTATTAAGTTCCACTCTGCCTCATTAGCACTTTTTATCTCACGTTTAATTACACGTGGCATCTCATTCCCTTACACTGTAAACACCGCTAACGCAGATGTACTCAGTGTGACAGCAGTACCTGTATATCTCAAGCTACACACCCCTTGTAAATAAGAATTATGCTGACAACTTGATCATTAGCATATTGATTATGTCCTCAAGTAGACGTCTCTGTTTTTAAATTCATTGTGTCCTCATGCACTCACCTCTGCATCTTTCCACACTGACCCCTCTGTTTCCCCTCCTGCAGGTCCTCAACCCTTTCTACATCTTCCAGCTCTTCAGTGTGATCCTGTGGAGTGCCGATGAGTATTATTACTATGCTGTGGCCATTGTTTTCATGTCGGTCATATCCATAGCTACCTCTCTGTACACCATCAAAAAGGTGAGTTCCACAAAATGTTGAGATTCTTCATCAGTCCAGAGCTGTCCACATGTTCATACACAGGCTTAGTTCAGCAATTAGCACTTAGCAATTAGCCCCTTGCATTTCACAATTTGTGCCTGATCATCCATATGTCTCAATACTCAAGATTCAGAGCAAGACACTTCAACAACTTTTAGCTAAATTGTTCTGAAATTTGGTAGAAATATTCACAGCAGGATATTCACAAGGATTTTGATCCCCGTCTGACTGAGTTTTCTGTTGTTTTACTGCTGCTTTAGATCAGCATTTGACCTTGACTAACATATTATTCCATTGAAGGGTATCTTGAAAGACAGTGCTCATATTTCCGGAGGTTGAATGCAGATGCATTTTGATGGCCTCTTGATGTTTCCCATAGTACAAATATAAGGTCAAAATATAAGTTTTAAACAAGATATTTCAAAATCTAAATGTTGGCAAAGAAGCCTTTAAGACTCAGCATGTAAAGCTGGGCAGACGCTGTATGTTTTTTTTAATCAATCCTGTATGTTGTGTTAACTCAGCCCACATGTTTTAATCTGCCTTTCTGCACAGCCAGAACCTGGGACTTTTATGTTTGCACTGTGTAGATCAATTGACCGGGGTGGGTACTCATACTAAAAGTAAGCATGGACAATTCCAATAAAGCTTAAAGTCAAACAAGATGGCTGCTTCCTCAACAATGTTGACAAAAATTCTAATTCATCTATGGATGGAAATTAAGGAAAAAAGTTGAGCTACAGATATGCAGACATTATGTTCTGTCTGTTATGTGTTTAGTCATATATTATGTGAGTCTCAGCGGAAACTACAATTAACCACAACATGTTAGTCACTACTCTGATAATCTTCAGACAAGCTCTTGACAGCGAACATGTGGGAAAACGAACCATGTAACTGCTCAAGCTGCAAGACAGATGACAGCAGACCAGCAGAAATTTGGCCTGATTCCTGATTAATTAGGAGTTAAAAGTTTAAGCCGTACAGTATCCGCCCAGCTTAAGTAGTGTTATCTCAGCAGATCATCTGCATCTTATGTGACACAAATGTCGTATGTCACATACATGTTATATCAGTATTTGTCATTGCTTTGTTTTATCTCAGATTAGCTTTGACAAAAGTGTTATTCTGTTATATAAAACTCTACAACATGCACTAAACATTACCCAAGAGAATCACAGGAATGCATGTTTAAGGACAGCACACACTCACTGCCCTGTTCATAACTAATCCAGGGTTTTCAGAGTAGCATAAAGGCTCATCTGACCATGGTCTGCTGCCCTTGGCTTCAAAGTTCAGAAACTCAGACTGAAACACCCTCACAGTCACACAGGTGATCATGGGAATCAAGAAACTGTCTAATATGTATCACCGGTTTTCTTTGTCCCTTTTTTCCAGCAATACGTCATGCTTCACGATATGGTGGCAACTCACAGTATTGTCCGTGTGTCTGTATGCCGAGCCAACAGTGGTTTGTCAAATTTCTTTTGTTTTTGTGCCATTCCTTCTGTTTTCTTTTTTTCTTTTTGCTGATAGCCTCTGTTGAGACATTTTAATAGTAGTGCACTGCCTGTATTATTATATTCAGTTTCCTGCTTTTCTAAAGAGTGCTTTCCAAACCAAGCCTGGCATTTTTCTGCTTCTGTGCTGGGCCAGACTCGATTACACAGTCACCCTGCTTTGGCTGTCCTCCAGATGGCTGCTAGGGTGGGACAATGCAGACTTGCAGAGAGAGAGAGAGTTTTTTAGACAGTGCGTGTAGCATATGTATACATTTAAAAGCACTCTTTTATGCTTCTGCACATGCTTTTTTATGTCTGCATGATTTTTAAAATGGGCGATTGTGTCTGCAGAGGAGATGCGTAAGCATCATTACCTGTGTAATTATCAGCTGGAGCCAATTAAAATGAATTTTAATCCACGTTTGCCAAAGGACAAAATTAAACTTCTGTTCAGAATCAGTTAGAAACATTGTTGTAGAATATTGCACACAGTATATTTTTGTTTATGCACTCATCTACTGCACTGGCCCCTGCTTGTGATGCCTCAGCTTTTTTTCCCTGCTGCCAAGAGAGCCGTGAGTAATGAGAGATGTGCTGAACAAGACTCTGGGGCTCTGACACACAAAGTATCTCCTTTCTCACCTCCCCGTCCCCATCCACCATCTGCTTTTGTTGGCTCATTTACACACTTTTCACCTTTCTCCGCACTGATCATTTTCTATCTTCTATTTTCTATCCACCCCTCCATTGTGATGCCCCTTTCCTTGCAGAAATAGAAGAGATTTTGTCTACTGATCTGGTGCCCGGTGATGTGATGGTCATCCCCAGCAACGGGACCATCATGCCATGTGATGCTGTGCTGGTCAGCGGCACCTGCATTGTCAATGAAAGCATGCTCACAGGTTAGAGCTGAAATCTGAAAATGTGACAGAATATTGAGTGTATCTGTGGATAAACCCAAAAATCAAAATGCTCTTACTGTAAATCTCCAGTCCTAACATGAGTCGACCCCCCGATCAGGTGAGAGCGTTCCTGTGACAAAGACCAACCTCCCAAACCCAGCGCCAGGGGAGAGGGGGGAGGGGACTGACAGTGCCTACAACACAGAGGAGCATAAGAGACACACACTCTTCTGTGGCACCCACGTCATCCAGACCCGTTTCTACACAGGCGAACTGGTCAAGGCTGTGGTGGTCCGCACAGGTAGGTGTGTGTGTCTGGGGGTATGTATTCAGAAGAGTTAATGTTCGGATAATCTGTAAATTGGTGCACATTTCCTTGATGCTTGGTGTAGAAACTTGGGTCCAAAAATTAAGATATTCAAGTGTGATTATATATATTTAGGTTTTACTGAGAGACATGACTTATACATGCACTCCTGCATACATACTGTCCCCAAGTGTAAGGACTACAGTCCCTTATTGGAGATTATATTTTGTTGAAGTGACTGAAATGCTGAAAAGGGGTTTTCTTTAGGCTAACAATAAAAAAGACCTTCAAAAGTCTAAAGATACATAACTGGCAGGTTGCACTGCTGCTCATTATAAGAACGACACAGCATTTCAGAGGTCATAAATATTCCTTTCATTCAGGAAGGCAGCATATCATGTGCTCCATGAAATATTAAATCCACATTTGAGCCAATCTTGGAAGACTTCTGTCACAATTCTCAGTCCTTGTCTGGAAGGAGTGCGAGATCAAATTTTGAAAACCTTTTCACCCAAAACTTCTCATAACTTCTTCACTCAGGTTTCAGCACAGCCAAAGGCCAGCTGGTGCGCTCCATTCTTTACCCAAAACCCACCGACTTCAAGCTGTACCGCGATGCCTACCTCTTCCTGTTGTGTCTGGTGGCTGTGGCTGGAATTGGCTTTGTCTACTCCATCGTCCTCAGCATCATGAACGAGGTAATCTAGGAGGTGACAAACAGATTAAAGTAAATGTTATTCTCTTAATTTGAGTTACATGGGTTTAGCATTTCAGACATAGAGGGGCAGGAAATAAGAAAATCAGATCTTGTAATGTCTAGTTGAACCTTCACTGGCCCTGTCTTTCTGTTGATTTATAATAATAAAAATACACAATCTGTACAAAAACTGTACTGGTTTGTATCAGTGTTTCACAGCACAGTTTTTTCTCCTTTACACCCATGTAGGTGCACACATTCTCACCAGTGAGCTGCCCAATACAACCACAGTTTTGTCTATTGATTCTTGACAAGGAAACTGTGGCTGAAGCTTTAAACTGAATTTATGAGATATTTGCCCACTAGGGTGCAGAATCACTCCAAAACAATCTCTCAGTGACAGAGGCTCAGTCAGCCTATCAAAAGTCTTTTTGATGACATGTTAATGAAGAATTGAACAGCAGCCCAACTGAGACCTCTTTCTTGTCATCTGTTAAGTCTGACACCCACTTACTGGTGTTTTAGACCTTTCCTCTCCGAGTGCAACATTCTGAGAAGCTTTACGCACAACAAATAGTGTGGTAATAAAGTGCCTAAGTCATGCCTCTTCCGGTGTGCCCCATGGGATCTAAATTCTGAAAAAATAAGAATGGTAGTCTGTGACGAGAGACAAATTACTTTTTGATTCCATTTGAACTGTGTCACAAATTACACGTATGTTGTTTGTCAATTTAACACATAATTTCACAAGTCAAGAAAGTCTCAGTTTGTTTTAGTTTAGTTTTGTGTAAAACTGTTTAGTGAACTACATCTCTTGTCTCATCCAGTGCACATCACCAACACCAATCTCACTACCGCTTGTAACATTATCTAATCTGAAGTGTTTTATCCCGCGACTCCTGGTTTTTTTATCAGCTGTAAAGAAAAATAATGAAGAAGACCTGCTATTGAGTGACTACATCCCAGTACAAAAACACACAGGTGTCATAGCCTCAGCGGCTAACATTAGCTTTTGGAAGAAGAAAATCATGACGTCACTTGTGCGACTTCTGGGTGTGTAGTCTTTCTACGTATGTTCCTTCACAGTCTAATACTTGAACAGTTTTTTGACATACGGCAACTTTCTTGACTTGTACATTATGTTTTAATTGAGGAACAACATATGTGTAATTTGTGACACAAAACAAATGGGATTTTAAAAAAAAGATTTGTCTGTCACCATTGCCTTACAGTGAATGTTTTTTTCCAAAGTTAGGTCCCATTGTGGTCCACCGGAAGGGACGTGACGTAGGCACCCTGTACATTTCTGAATCACTGAATGATGCAGAACATGAACTGTTTGAGACATTAGTTTTCCTGTCTCCGTAACACTTGTATGATTATAGGCTTGTTGTAGGATTAGTGTCAGACTTAGAGGATCAGCCATTCTCGGTTCTTGCTTTGGATTTGTTGTTCACATTAACAATCAGGGCACAAACCCCAGAGCTTTGCTGTACCACCAAAATACCACATTTTTGAGTCTCAAACCTGGATTTTTGCTGCCCCTTCAACAAATATGTTGGGAGTACTTATTTATAGTTTGGTAAACAAAGACAAGTGATTATCGAAAATGTAAAAGATTCCTGACTTTTTTTCCTTTCTACCTGCCCCAGGTGCCAGCTAAGACCATCATCATTGAGTCCCTGGACATCATCACCATCACTGTGCCACCGGCGCTACCAGCCGCCATGACAGCTGGCATTGTCTACGCCCAGCGACGCCTCAAACACATTGGCATTTTCTGCATCAGCCCACAGAGGATTAATATCTGCGGACAAATCAATCTGGTCTGCTTTGACAAGGTGAGTATTGGTGGTTGTATGACTTTTGTTTTTATTCTTAAGTAGTCAGCACTAACCTTATATAGCACAAATAACTAATAATGTCACCCAAAGTGGCTTGTACTTGCCTCTAGTTTTGTGTCAACGGTGATATAATCTATTCCATTCTACTTTCTGTCAACATGCAGACTGGAACTCTGACAGAAGATGGATTAGACCTATGGGGAGTCCAGAGGGTTGAGAATGGCAGGTAAGCTTTCAGTAATTCTTAATTTTCCAAATATAGCACTACCACTGTTGGAGTGCATTACAGCTGCATCCCAAAGAAACTTTAGAATTCTCAAGTCATTTCCTTAATTTAGCCGTTGCTGAGCTGGTATGGCTCTGCTGATTACCTGGCGGGAAGGAAAATACTGTAATAACTTTTTCTAATGGTCCGAGTTCCTTCATGTCAAATCGCTGTAAATGCTGAAATTTCACTGATAGTCACAGTACAATCACCCCTATGCTTAAACAGCTCGAGGGAAATTATTTAGATACCGCAAGATATCAACAAATCACCCAATCAATTTCCTCTAAGGAAATTTGTTATTCTGTTGCAGGCCTGGAATTTTATCAAAAGATCACTAAATGCCGGAGCAGCAAGGCCATCAAATAAAGCAATAAGTCTAGAGAAATAATGAATTTAGGGTTAGGGATGATTTTATTTGAAATGGATGAATGAAATGATTGTATTTGAAATAGGCCTAAATAAATTAAAAAGTTTATTTCATAAAATAATTATTATTTACAAATTATCAATATTTATACAACTCATGGGTGAGAAGTTCATACATGCTTTAGCCCTGGACCAATCAGAGTAACTGGACTTGTTTGAAGATGGCCATGAGAGTCACAGGAACTAATGTTATGTTTAAGATTGTTACAAACATTAGGCCATAATACTTGTTAGGCTTGTTACAGGGTCAGCTAAGTCAACGCAGCGATAGTCATAAAAGTCCGTTGCTTATGGAAGCATTTTAATTTGTGTCAATGTCAGTTTTTCTTACTTGCTCATCTCTCCATTTATATGTGTTACATGTCTTCTGTCTTCTCCAGTTTCCACCTGTCGGAGGAAAATGCCTACAAGGAAAATCTTGTCAAGTCCCAGTTTGTGGCTTGTATGGCCACCTGCCACTCTCTTACCAAAATAGAGGGCCAGCTGTCTGGAGACCCACTGGACCTCAAAATGTTTGATGCTACAGGCTGGGTGAGTTGTTCTGTATCTATGCAAAAAATGTTGGTCAGGGCAGCACAGTGGGAATTTGATTACTCAGACCACCCTTAAAAAAAACTGCACGGGTATAAATTAACATTTCAGATTCCCTGTGTCTCTTGACACACACTGGCAGTCTAAACATAAAATGGATACCATGTGTCTAGTACGTTTACACATTCGTGATATCACTTACTCTTGTTGCGTAGTGTTGCATAGACATTTTCCTCATCCTCTTTTTCTCTGTTTGTTTACCTAGATCCTGGAGGAGGCCACTGAGGAGGAAACATCTCTCCACAACCGTATCATGCCCACTGTGGTTCGACCCCCAAAACAGCTGTTGCCCCCAGAGCCTGCGGCATCATCAGAGCAAGACATGGTATGAACAGCAACCCAGCTGATCAGCAGTACAACCACAGCTCCTCAAAGTCGGGGAAATTAATCTGCCTTATCAGTACAAACATTAAAATTGAGATACACAACTAACTAACGTCTACATAACTAATCCCAATGGTATTATTCAAATATTAGAGCTGGAGTGTGGTCATGGTCACTGTATTATTCATTTTTTGAGGTTTTTTTTTAAAGTCAGGGTCATACAAGTTGACTAAGTTGCAAACCAGCATACTCTTGTGCTGTAAAGAAACATCAATAGACACTACTATCATGTCATGACAACAACAATATTATTATTACTCTGAATGACTGATTTATTTGCTTCTCACCGACTCTTTTCATCTCTTATTCCAGGAACTGTATGAGCTCTCGGTAAGTAGCCTGCTTCCTTTTTGAAAATGCACTCACCAAATTCTGTTTTCCCTCTGAATAAACGGTTCAGCGTTTAGTGAGCAGTAAAATGTGCAGCAGTTGGGGCCATCTATTAATAATGTTGACCAGTTAATGGAAATTTTATTTCAAGGTCTGACTATTTGATAAGTTGACAAACTTTACAGCGTCTCACAAAATTGAATTGAAACCTATAAAATTGTAAATTAATTTGTTTATGCCTTAGTGTAAAAAAAAAAGAGGCTCTTAAGTTGTCAAGATTTTGTTGACCAAACATTTGAGTAATTAGTCATTTAATAACACAAATCATGACATAAAAGATTAAGACCGTTGTTTGTTTTTTGTACTTGTGTCTGTGTGGGTGTGCATGTGCAGTCAGCGTATGAGATCGGTATCGTGCGCCAGTTTCCTTTTTCTTCAGCACTCCAGAGGATGAGCGTGGTGGCTCGTCTGCTGGGGGAGAAACGTATGGATGCCTACATGAAGGGAGCACCAGAGGTGGTGGCTAGTCTCTGCAAGAAAGAGACAGGTGAGATGCCTGCTGTGGTGGTGAACACCACTGGAAATACTAAACCTAAACCTAACCTAAATATATGTTAAATCTAAAAATATATATTTATTTATTTGTCCTCTCATTTTTGCATTTGTAAAATAAATATTGTTTTCTCAGTATCAGCCACAACAAATCGATCATTATATAGTCTATCCAATTAGGGAACCTCCACCAAAATCGATTCTCCACCACAGTGAATGAATTGCCAAATTCTAGCAGGCAGTCTTTGACCAATGACCTGAGCACAAAAGCCAGAGTTTGATGTGTCTTCTTTTCCTGCTGTCTGTCCCTCTCTAACTTGACTTATATCTTGAATATCTCTCTCTCTGTTTGCAGTGCCAGAAAGCTTTGCAGAGGTTTTGGAGGGCTACACCAAACAGGGTTTCAGGGTCATAGCTCTGGCTCATCGTCGACTTGAATCCAAACTCACCTGGCACAAAGTCCAGAACGTCAACAGGTAGCATGCTTTTTATTGTTGATTTGACCTTCATTTTAAACCAGAGAACTTCAAGCTGACCATTGCTGCTGCTATTTTAGCATGCTAATCACACTGCTAACATTTCACTGTCTGGCCCGCATTCGTCTAGTCTGTGATATATTTAAGAAAAGTAACTGAAATGGTTCTTGTGTCAGACTTGTGTTGAAAGTAATTTACTGGGAGCAAATGTATTTTATCTATGTAGGTTTTGGCACTTTGTACAAATGTGTACATCTTTTCCTTTGAACCAGGGATCACATTGAGGCAAACATGGAGTTCCTGGGTCTGATCATCATGCAGAACAAACTTAAGGCAGAAACCCCCGGTGTGCTACAGGACCTCCACCGTGCAAATATCCGCACTGTCATGGTTACTGGTGAGACCATGCACACGTACTGATGTACAGAGACCTTAAGTAAGCCAGTAATGACAGTATAACCACTTAAGAGAACAGTCACACAAATGAAACACAAAACTCAAGCTTCCTTTCATGTTTCTCTCATTCTGACAGTTATGAAATAAAACTCACCAAAAGCATCTTGGGTCGTCTTTCTGCTGTTCCAACAATCATTAAGTCAGTTTTGGTCGAAAGAAACCCTTAATTCCCCACATTAGGTGAAAATATTGAGAGAGGCGTTTCAAGGAGGTTGGACATCAGAGAAGTGGCGGGGAGAAATGGTGTGTGCAGCCAGAATATTTTCTCACCTAATGTGGTTCTAGAGGAATTACATTGTATCTTAGTTACACGTCTGATGGCTGACTAATTTCCCCATTAGTCACGTAGACAGAAAAACATGGGGAAAATAGATTGAAAAATACCAGTTTAAAAGTTACGTTTTTAAGGTCTTTTATTGCTGTGACACAGTTAGCATAATGAGTTTGCTAATCTGTGTATTGGCACTCAAATGTTTAATCCCTCTGGTATTTACTCAGCTGTACCTGTAATCTCAACTAATAACATTTTCTAGGCTGCTCAGTGTAACTGGCACAAACCAACTCCACCACAGGATTTAGTTTTTACTTCCTTGCTTGAATTTGACCTTGTCATCTGTCTTCCAAAGGTCCAAAGGACACATGTCTCAAAAGGACAGTCCAGAAAATGTCTCACATTGAAGTTGAAAATGAATATAGTAATTCATGAGTCACTCATGATGCCCCACACTAATACAAATACCAATCTAGGTTGTCAAGGAATGGACCAGAGAAAATCTCAAGGTTTAATGCATGTGTATTTGTGAGAAAGGTAGAGAATAGAGAGGAAGGAACAGAATGATATAAAACAAAGTTTTCAGAAAAAGAAAATTAATTTGTGCTTTTGGTAGATGCTATTGACATCCCTATACATCTACAATACAGTATCTCCTGGGTGTTTTAGAAGTTTTAGATGTTTGCTTCTTACTGCATTGTTGTAGTAAAAATAAGTTGTGTGTGTGAGTAACCAACAAGGTTGGAGCTTGTCATTTTTTGATTGTAAAAAATGCAAACATAGACATGTGTGCTGTATTTCCGTTCCAGGTGACAACATGCTGACAGCCATCTCTGTGGCCCGGGACTGTGGAATGATCCCTCCCCAAGACACAGTCATCATTGCAGATGCCCTCCCGCCCAATAATGGACAAGCCGCCAAAATCACCTGGAGATATGCTGACAAGCCGAGCAGGACCCCTCGCCTGGAGGTGATGTGATGGATGCAACCCTATACAATAGCTGGATAATAAAATATGACCTTTGCACAAAATTCTTGATTGTTGTTGACACAACCCAAGAAGTTGATTCAACTCTATAGTAGTTACTGAGGATAAATTGAATTAGAATCTTAATGTTTTGACTCTAATCCATACTTTAATTATTTTAACAGGAAGTCAACATCAGTCTGGAGGATGTGTGTGATGTAGATGAGCACAAAACACAAGAGCTGTACCACTTTGCCATGAACGGAAAATCATTTGCTGTCATCGAGGAGCATTTCCCTGACATGCTTCAAAAGGTGCGAGGGCTCTTAAATGAGAACCTTTACTGTAACTGAACTAGAAAGTAAAAGTTAAAGTTATTAAAGTATCTCCATGATACCTACTCTTTCTGTTGTCATGATGTTGTGCTCTGCCTTGCTGCAGCTGGTGCTGCATGGGACAGTGTTTGCCAGAATGGCTCCGGACCAGAAAACCCAGCTCATTGAGGCACTGCAGGGCGTAGAGTGAGTATTTAAATCAAACACATAATGTAGCTGTGAAAAACAATTTTAACAAGTCAATGTTTATCAAAGTGTTACATCCACACTACATACTGCTTGTCACTATTAAAGAATCATGAGCAGTAGAATCAAGCTTCAGTCAGAACTGTACAAAAAATGAATTTGTCAGTGTATATGTGGTAACATTTGAGTATTTATTATTATTTATTATTTGCTCACAGCTACTTTGTGGGGATGTGTGGAGACGGAGCAAACGACTGTGGGGTATGTATGCCTACTTTAAAAGTAATTCAGTACCACTTTCTACAAAGACCACATCTATAGTCAGATATGGGTGAATTCATAGTGAATTATAATGCATTCTTAATGCTTTATTACTGCACTCATAAACACAATGCTTTCTGATGCATTATTTCAACAGTTCCAGGTGTAGCTTGTAATGAATTGTAACTTCAAGTGTCTTATGGATGCTCTTGACTAGTTATGAACTCAAGGTTGACTGATGGGGCTGATTCTGGATTATGACTACACATGCAAACCTGCTCTTTACTTACTACCAACAATGAAACGTTATGTTGAAGCATGTATTATTAAAGATGCATCAATATGTACTTGACTTTATTTAACACATTCAATGATAACTTGTGATACTGCATGGACTATCATGGCATACTGTGAATCCTTTCTGTAGTTGATAGTTGAGGTGAGTATAGATAGTCATAATGTATTATAACCCTCATCAGTCAACCTGTAGTTTATCCAGTCTTGTTTTAGTCAAGGGCATCCATAAGGCACTTGAACTTATAATTCATTATAAGTCACATCTATAATGTTTTTTGACTGTTATATATGTTTTTTAACTATAATGCACTATAAATGTGGTCTTTATATAAAGTGTTTCCAGTATTTCTTTGTGTGACACTAACAGATTGAAGTGGGCATCAATTAATTGCAGTCTATTTCTATTTCTATTTCTCACTGTCCTCACTCAGGCTCTGAAAAGGGCTCATGGTGGCATCTCTCTGTCGGAGCTTGAGGCATCGGTAGCTTCTCCCTTCACCTCCAGGACCCCCAACATCTCCTGTGTCCCCAGCCTTATCAGGTCTGTCTTTGCTTCTTTATGTGTGTGTGACACAGTAAATCAATAAATAGTAGAGAAAATATGAATGGTAAAATGAGAAATAAAACTCAAAAGGAGCACCTCACCTCAAAGGATGGAGAGTGCTGTTTATAACATGCTAAAATGCACTATTTTAGACAAATTCATAGTGTTTTTAAAGGCTTTTTATGTCATGTTGTGTTTTTACACCTACTTGACATAATGTTACTTGTGAGGCTTATGTGCTGGATGGAAAGAACAACAGTATTTGTTTGCTTTTACAGGGAGGGTCGTGCTGCTCTCATCACCTCCTTCTGTGTGTTCAAGTTCATGGCTCTCTACAGCATCATCCAGTACATCAGTGTCACTCTCCTCTACTCTGTATGTAACTCTGCTCCCACACTCAAGAGTAGCTACGGAATTAATGAAAAGGCAGTCACTAATCTGTGACATCTGTGTTCTTGTTTCTTAGATCCTCAGTAACCTTGGAGACTTCCAATTCCTCTTCATTGATATCGCCATCATCCTCCTCATTGTCTTTACCAGTAAGTGTAGAAAAAGTGATAAAGATAAGCTCTGTGTCACTTTTACTTTTATTAACCTATATCTTTATTTCCTGTCTTTCTCCTCACCCTCAATGTCTGTTTTCCACCCATCTTCATCATTTCCCCCTGCCCCTGCTCCTCTTCAGTGAGTCTGAACCCAGCTTGGAAAGAACTGGTGTCACGTCGTCCCCCATCAGGTCTGATCTCAGGGCCTCTGCTGTTCTCTGTGCTGACCCAGATCCTCATCTGCTTGGGCTTCCAGACCATTACATTCCTTTGGGTCCGACAGCAGCCCTGGTACACAGTCTGGACACCGCTTACAGAGTCAGTACCTGCGATTATTGCTTATGTATAACCCTGAGTCCTTTTTTTAATGTGTTGCAGGTGTCAAATTCAGAATGAGTGTATATGTACAAAAAACAGTGAAGTTTATCGGTCTGAACATTAAATATATTGTCTTTGTACTGTATTCAATTGATTATAGGCCGAAAAGGATTTGCAAATGATAAAATTCAATTTTTATTTACATTTTACATGATTTTTAGGACACAGGGTTGTACCTCAACTAAATAAAAATTATATCAGTCATAAACGCAGTCAGATCTCTGTGTTTTGACAATGAAAATGTTACTTGATGGCAGTTGAATTGAATTCTCTTCTCACCCAGTGTCTGCAACCACTCATCATACACCAATGAGTCTGACCTCAACGACACGGAGGTGGACGACCACAACATCCAAAACTTCGAGAACACCAGCCTCTTCTATGTCTCCTGCTTCCAGTATCTCATTGTTGCCATCGTTTTCTCAAAGGGCAAACCTTTCAGGCAGCCTAGTTACAAAAATTGTGAGAAACTTACTTCTTAGTCCAAATATGTCTGTCCTAAAATAGTTAGAAAGTTACTTTAATGTTATAAATTTGTTTGTGTTTGTTTGTGCTTGTGTGTCCCCTCCTCAGGGCCTTTCATGCTGTCTGCCTTGAGTTTGTATTTTTTCCTGCTCTTCATCATGTTCCACCCTGTTGAAAGCATTGACGAGTTTTTAGAGGTAAGAAGACGCCAACACAAGAAACTAAACACCTTTACTCAACTCTGAAGGCTGAAGCATGCTGAGTTCTACTCTTAATATTTTGATATAATATAAAGGCCCACTGTGTAATTTTACAAATATTTGCCTAACTGAAGTGTTGGAGGCACATAAAGCCTTAAAGGGATAGTTTAGATTATTTGATGTAGAGTTGTACGAGGTTGTATGAGGTCAGCCATAAAAGGTATTTTTGCTATCTAAAAAAGGCCCCCTTAAAAAATCTATCATTTAAAGTGTACCCTATATTTAGGATATTGTTTCTGCTTTACTTTGCCAGCATACAGCCTTTTCTGGTGGGAAATTGCCATTATACAAGCAAAATATCGCTCTCTCCAAACCAACCAAACTCCACAGGCACAATGAGTCATTTTCCCTTGCAGAACATGGGAGTTGCTTGTGTACACAGCTGCCTCTATTTGTGTTTGTGTTGTTGTGTGACTTTGGTGTTTTAAAAGGACAATTCAAATTCACCCAAGTCACGCAATAACTCAAACAAACTAACAGGTCAAGGCAATGGTACATCTGCACCTCCCAAAGTGGCTAAAATACCTCTTGTTGCTGTCCCTCTCCACAGCAATACATTGCTTAGCTTCTGTGCTTGGACTTTTCTCTGCTTCTCCTAACTGGGTTTGTGCTAACTGGCATCTACTGTAGCTAATACACTGACTATTAATAAGTACCTCATACAACCCCACTTCAAATAATCCAAACTATCTGTTTTAAAACAAGCCTGTTATGCTAATAATCACTGATGAGCAGCGTTGGAGTATCTCTGTCTCTTTTTCTACAGATTGTTTGTGTCCCGTTTGAGTGGAGGATAAAACTCTTCCTCATCATCTTAGTCAATGCTGCTGTGTCTGTTGTGGTGGAGGTAAGACACGCACTTGAACACATGGTAAACAGTAGATGTTTTTCTCATGTTCTGTTTTTGTTTTTTTCATGCAGTGTGCTCATCTTTGTCTCATTTAGCTGGACAGCAGGATTAGACTTGACTTATTGGAAGAAATTGTAAAAATTGTAAATTGAAAATGTTCTGTAGTATCTGTGATAGTTATCACTAAAATTATGTGACCGTCTTTGGTGAGATGTATGCAATTGTGGATCTTTTGAAATTCCTCATAGTAGCAAATGTTTGTCTTGTCTTAATTTTTGGATAGACAAATGCTTTTTAAGAAAAATAATTTATAGTACAGCTGCATGAAAATGGATAATTTCTGCTGGCCTCCCACAGTTGGTGGAGTGGTATCACTATGCCTCCGCCTTCCTTTTTCAACAGCTTCCCTTGCATACATGCATTGCTTAACAGATGCACTAGATGATGCTATTTCCTACACTACCGGTCCAAAACCCCTTCACCCTTTTAAGTGAATTAAAAAAAAAAAAAATCAACCAAGATCAAAAATTACACCAATTTTTCCAGTATCTTGAGACAATGTATCAAAATCCAGACAAGACTATTCATGCACTCTCTTCTTACTAATTTGTTTAGTGTAATTTTAACCTCATCTGTATTAACACACAGCTTAATGGAAGAAAGCTTTCAAGCTTTGATACATTATCTCTGCAACAACAATTGAAGACCTCTGTGCAAAAAAACCACACAGACGCAATGTGAAATCAAATTAGTCTCTCTGTAATTCTTTCCCCTGCCCACTGCGCTATTCCATAGACCTTCATCCTTGACATCGTCTTATGGAAGCTTGTGTTCAGCCGAGACAAACAGGGCAGCTTTGGCGTCACTCCTGCCGCCCCGACACCACAGGTTGGGAATATCTGACACCTTCTTCTTAAGCCCTTTCATTTTCCTCTTGTGTGATGCTCCCTCTCTCTGTCCCCACCTCTTCCTCTAATGCTACAGACCACACCTTTCTATTCTAAACTCTAATCAAGACATGCATGTGTGAGACGCGAGTCTCATCCTACCTGTCCTCTTCTTCTCGTTATCCCCCTGACAGGCCTTTTGTTCAGGGGTTTATTAAAACTTGCAGTTTTACTCAAAGCTATTCTCCGCCTTCATTTTTAGATAAGCTTCATAACTGCTCTCATGGGCAAGTATTTCACCTGGTAATGTTCTTGCTGAAGCTGACAGCTATTTTCACATGTAGAGCTGCTGGTGGTCAGTGTTAAACACATTTACATGGAGATAAGTGGGTTTATGACTGGGGGAGTAAATGACTTTATTTGAAGCAAGTAATGCTCTCACCTGCTGTGGAAACCACCATTTAACCCCACTCAACTGCCAAGATGTTAATGTGTGAGGCATGATATGTATATTTATATTTAAACTAACTTCAGCGTTGTATCAGTTAGTAGTTATGAGTTCATATTTTTTCACTGGGGTTGAATGAGGTATTTATCTGTTGTCAGTGTATTAACTGCAGTTGATGATGCCCCCCGTTTGGAGAAGCAGCAGGAGTACCCATGAAGGAAGCTAAGCAGTGTACTGTCAAGCACAGTGTATGCTGTACAGTGCAGCAAAGTGTATTTTAGCCACCTAAATTTTAAGGCCCACCTAAAAAAAAATAGTTTACATGTGTGCTGTATTTAGAATATTTTCACCACTTGCCATCAAACAGCCTTGCCTGACAGGAAGCTGCCATTTATCTAAGCCAAATATTTCTCTCTACAGATTAACCAGATTCCATCGTCAAAATTCCATCATTTTACCTTGCTGTGCATGGGAGTTGCTGGTCAACTGCTGCCTCAGTCTGTTTTGTTGTTTGAAAAGGTTAGTTTACGTTCCCCAAGGTCACTCAATGACACTTACATAGTCACACAATAACGCAAAAAAAACAAACCGATCGAGGCAGCAGTAGACCAGCTACTCCCATGCACAGCAAGGTAAAATTACTGATTACCCCTATGGAGTCTTGAGGAGTGAGAAGGAACTGTATTTGGCTTATACCACAGTGGTTTTCTGTCTGAAAAGGTTGTCTTAGCTTCCTATGGTGGTACCCCTGCTGCTTCTCCTCCAAACTGGGGGCATGCCGCCCATTATTGTAGGTAATACACTGTACCTCTTTCGACCTGACTTCATCCAAACTATGGTTTTAAGGTGGTGACATACATTATAATGCATTTACAATATGGTGACTGAATTTGCTGTAAGTGCAAAGCAAACATATAGTTTCCATATACTGGAGATTATTATTATTAATAATATTGCTCAAGCAATTTCCAAGCCTTGGATACCTCCCATTGCTTTTTTGTAGAAGTATGATTGCTACCTCCTCTCCCTCTGTCTACTACACCTCCAGTTTCAGAATACCTACCCTACTAAGCTCTACTTACTGCACTTATCTCTTAGATTCCCCACTATATTCTAGATAACTGTCAGTCACCACTGTCAGTGGTTCCTATCAAGTACAGAATATTTACAATAGAAGCAGGCTAGCCTTGTTTCTTTTCCAGTATAAGATTAATGAGAAAATTAGATTTATTTATTTTTTCAATTTGTAAAGACCTGCTGTGGAATCTTTTCATTTGTTTGATCTTTGACTCCATGAGCTTGTTTTTAAGGAGTGGTCTCACTCTTTAAGCTATCTACTGCCAAGTTCTATAGACTCTTATCATGCTGAATTTTGTTTTGAGTGACTTGCATGCATGCACCCTTGTTGCAGTTTACCAGTGTAAAGAAATGTGCCTGCCTGTCTGCCAGTGGCTCCTCTCCAGTGTTACATTTTGCATGTAAAAGTTATATTAGCATGCTTCTGTCCCAATTTGCATTTGTCAGTAAAAACGTTTTGTTTTGTTTTTTTAAATGTACAAAATATGAAAATATGACACAAGTTCATGGACTCTTTCAGCAATCCCTTTTCCTTTCTCTGTTATTTTTATTTGTTTATTTGTTTTTTTCTTGGGGCTGTGGTATTTTCAGGGGGGCATTGACCTGGGGGCCTTTAAGTGTCTATCCCGGCTGTGCTGTCCACGCAAGATGACACCCAAGGCTCGCTACATGCATCTGGCCCAGGAGCTCAGTGTGGACCCCGACTGGCCTCCAAAGCCAACAACCACCACTGAAGCCAAGCCTCGCCCAGAAAACGGCTCCACCTATCAATTCATGATCAACTCCTAGCACCCCCCCGCCCCAGAATCTAATCTACCCCTTTCATACATATAACACGTGTTCAGTGAACGTACATGCAACCTGTTCAAACAGAATTGTCGCAGGATAACTGCTTGCCGTCACCATTCACAAACACGTCTAATACTGTAGTTCCACGGGCGTTACTACAAAAGCATCACATATAAGTACCAAATAAAGTTTCAGTTCTCTCAGTACCCCTGCTCTCTCTGGCTCGCCGTGCTCTCAGGTCTCTCTTGCTTGTCTCTAAATGTCATTTAAACATCATTCTGCGATATCTGTTCACCAAAGCTGAGCAGCATTCAACCCTGGTTGACAGGAGGGTTGATAAGCCAGGTCGAATATGCGCGTTTACCCCTTCAGATCCCCTCACTTTGCAGGTATGGAAGGGGTACAAAAGAGAGCCAAAGTTACACTCCGGTTCAGAACTAGCCTCTGACATACAGAAATATCATAGAAGGTGTTGAATGCTAGTAATAGTTGCTTTTATACCATTGTTAAAACAAAGGTCAGCCACAGTACTAGATGTCACTTTTAGATGTAAAGTAGAATCATATTTGAGCCATTCACAATGATCCCTGGAAAAGTACAGTATGGGATGGAGCAGGTGCAAACCTAGAGGAGAGAGAAAGTACAACCCACTCGGACTGAAATGGCAAGTGAGAGAATTGAAAGAGAGTCTGGAGGAGTTTGAGACATAGGGCGGGAGAAAGAGGTTTCAGTTTAAAAATAGAGATTTTCTGGAATTAAAAGTGCAAGAACAGGTGGGGATAAAGGTGCATGGAGTAATGGATAGATACTGGTACTGTAGGTGGCTGTAGTGACCAACTCATACAGTTTTCAAAAGCAGCAACAAGTCCATTCTACTGTATGTTCATATTTCTGAACAGCCACCACCTCACTTTTACAGTAGGACGTCCACACACTGAGTAACTTATTTCACAAGTCTAACCTGTTGTGTGCAGTGCCGGCTCTGATTACTACTGTGTAGTAGTCCTTTAAAGCTAATGCACATAGATTTAGAGTCATTTTAATGAGCTAGCATTATCACCTGGCAAGCACTTAATAGAGAGCATAGACTCATAACCAAAAAGAAAAGCTTTAAAGCTTACCATGGAATGAAATTATTCATTTGAGACCAGTATTGAAAAAGTCTTTGAAGCACACTGAGTTGTAGAAGATTGTGAATCTTGGAACGGCTGCAGTCAGCCTGTTCAGTTGCACACCCCAGGCAGTTAACCCAGTACATTATACATCACAGAGTGATGACTGAAACCACAAATTTTTTTATTGATGGTGGCATTTTCCTCATAATTTGGCCCCAGAGTTCATACACATTCAAAACATTATGGCTTGAGCTCCTCCTGTCAGAAACACAGGCTGGGACCTGTGGCAGGATCTCCGTTATGTAACTTTAGAGTTTCTAACAAATATATTATGTACAAAAAAAAAAATTTAAATTAAAAAAAGATAAACAAAAAGGAAAATTTCATCTCAAGTTTTTAGCAATGCTAGCCTAGTGGATCCATTAGTCTTTTGGTCCAGACTTAAAATATCTCAAACTTTTTGCTGTATTTCCATGAAATTCCCAGACATTCATGGTCCTGATTTTTCATGTCATGACACCAGCCGGTCAACAAGTCTTCAGTTTGTAACAGTATACCTCTAAAATGAATGACTGAATTCTCACCAACCTCAGCTGTACTTTCATATTAATGCAAACATGCTAAATGTTAGCATGTTACTGTACACTCACGATTAAGTAAGCCTGACAGGGAACAACATGGCCCTCTCCTCTGGCCTAACTTTTTTGCCCCAGTAGTGATAAATATCTAACAGCCGCAAACTTGTCTCTACTTTTCATTCATCAAAAAATGTTGTTTGTCAGTGTACGTGAGGCTTTACGTACTCATGTGGTCACTGGTGTGGCTAAAAACCTTTAATCGTATGTTTGTTTTTTTTGACATTTATGAGCCATGTCCTGTCCACACCTAGTGATATCAGACAGGAGACTGAAAGCATACCAAGACTTGCATGAAGCCAGCTCCCTATCATCATGTTCTTAAGACTTGATGGTTGCAATACTAGAAATATTACTACAAATATAGCATTACTGTAGAATTAAGAAACATTTACATTAACATCTCTGTATTTTGCAAAAACATCTGCACAAGAAACGGCATGAATCTGGCTGGTTATTGTGGACAATTACTCACATGCATGAGACCATATAAGCATCTTACATTCACAAACTCATGTCAAACTGGCTCCAGGAAAGCCAGTAGTACTACTTAGATTTTTTTTTTTTTTTTTGTACAAAATTTCTTCCTATGGAAGACTGATTAAAAGTGTAATCGTAAATCAAGACAAGGCATTGTGCATCTCATCAGCTCACTGTTCTTGGCACGTTCAAAACATCCATGCAACAACACACACTGCATAAGACAGATGCTGGTTACCATGCACTGTACACCTGCATTCATGTATTACACATAGGCTACCTACATAGAGTTAAGGGCTATATTTTGTGTTCACTGCTCTTTCTTTGGCATTTAAAGTGATGCTCTTCAAAAATCTGTTCTTTACGTGTCAAACACTCACTCCTGTAAACTTTAAAGGTGACTAGTCAGTCCGTTGAGATAGATTCCAGTGATGGTATACTGAGCTAACAGATAGACACCGGAGAAGCAGTTTATACTGCAGAGTGTTAAAGAGATTGTTAGATAGACCACGTAAAGTGACAAAAATATTCGAAATATAGCGTACATTTAAACTGATTGTTTTTTGAGCGTAAAATGTTTTGTTGCTGACCTTATCCACAGCAGCTCATTGCGTAGGTTTCCTGCTGGCACTCCTTTCTGCTTCTCCAAACTAGGGGCTTGCCCACCGCCATCTATTGTAGGTAATACGCTGACTATCGATAAGTACCTCATACAAACCCACATCAAATAATCCAAATTATCCCTTCAACTGCCATGAAAATCGGTACCATTGGAAATCATAACTAACTGAATTCAAGATGATCACAGCCATTGCAAAGAGAAAACAACGGACCTTTTGAGCCACCTTTAAAGCAACCATAGTGTTTGACACTCCAAAGGCAGACTTGTGGTGGAGTGCTACTTTAAAGCAGAGACACCAACACGTCGGCATAACTGTATACTGTGCATAGCCTGCCTTTCATGAATCCTACAGTTTAATATTGATGATTTCAAATAGTGTGTGTCCCAAAGTATTTTCAGAATGCTGTTCAGTGGTTATGAGACATTATGTCAAAAGAATGTCAAATTAAATGTAATGTTACTCCTCCATCCCTGACAAATTAAATCTCAAACATTTGGGAACAACATTTGGGAGCGCTGTATTACCTGACAACATGACATTGCATTTATAGCTTGTCCATTGATTATTAATTACTTTATTCATATAGAAACGCAGATATCCTTAATATCTGTAATAACAAGAGTCTGAAGTTGCTCAGTTCCTGAAAGCCATTGTCTATTGAGATACTTGTAATAATATTACAAATACATATAAAACTAATGATTCATGCTGTTTTTTGACAACCTCAAATTTGGTATGTGACCATGGTTTTGATGGATATATTGCTTATTTCATGAGGAGAGTTATAGTATTTTGTTATAGTATTTTGTGGGTAAATTGTCAACCTGTGAAGGATACATAGCAGATAAAGCCGGTGAGAAATGGACATTCTTGTGCCAATTTTCGGAAAGATTTTGATATGTTGTCAAAGAAAATTATTATTATTATTACTATTTTGCTCATGTGCTTAAACATGGGCCACACGAGTTTCTATCCCTCTGAATATTCAGTGGTGTTTTTTCTTTTTTAATATTTTCTTTCAGGGTTTAATTTCTTTCTCTTGATACCTACTGAGGCTAAAATTGAATGTTGTGTAAAGAACAAAATTCAATGCAAGGCAATACTATGGCTATTGATTCTATATTTCCAAAGACTTTTCATCACATCTGTATTGCTTATTTGAAAAAAAAAAAAGATAAAAAGAAGAAAAGTTTTATTTTAACCTGTTCACTTCTGTCAAAAATGATTTGACTCAGCAGGAGTGGATAATAATATTAGAGGTTGGATTCTATCTGTATATATGAGATGTACATTTCTAGTGTGTGCATAAAAAGTCAAAAGATTTAGTTATAAAAATGTTAAATGGTTTTTTGGATTATCAAAGGGCTGGTGTGTCTTTTTCTACTATTTTGGTACTGTGTTACAATCAGTTGTCTGTCTACTTTTGATTTGTACTGTCTGTTGGATTTATTTGTGCTTTGACTTTTATTATGGAGTTGCATTAGCTTGGATTTTATTAGGGCATGAATCGTGGGCATTTATTTCACAATTTGAATCAGTTATTGTGAAGTATGATTGGGGCACTTGGATCAATATTTGTTCTGCCTTGGTTAAACATTGCAGCACATGTCTACTGTAGAGTTTAAAATAAGTTAAATCATTCATAGTGGAAAGATTTGTCTCTTAGATTTTCTTTTGTCTCATTGCTGTATGAAACCAAGGATCTGACACAAGAAGGGAATTCAGCTGATGTATATTTGGCACCTCCTATTTGGAGCAGAATTTGAGCAACATCTGACAATCTTGTTAATGTTCTGTCCAATCATTATTAAATGTACTTATTTTACTTTCTTTGTCTGGAAATTTTTTAAAAATGTTTTGCATCCATGTAAAATTAAAATGTAATTGGCAAAGAAGAATGTGCGTTGCTGCTCGATATCAGCGATCTATTGTAGAAGTGATTATATTGCTGCTAAGGGCAAAATGATTCAGTCTCAGCTGTGTCATAATTGTGCACCTTCATACAGAAAATTCATCCATTTAATGACGTGCAAAGTGTAAATACAATAATTGCTTTTCTTCTACGCTACAGTTTTGCCTTTTATTCTGACACAGCTATGTCAAAGCAATGGATTTAATGCTGAAAACCGCTATGCTCTTATACAGGTACAACATATACCGACTGTTGACAGTTAGCATTGGCCTCTTATTCACGTCATGTATTTTAAACAAACCATCAAATGGCATTTAGATTGAGTCAGCCACTGAGTGTATATGAAGCCTCATGTGGATGTTGTTTCCTCAGGGAAATGTGTCTATTTGTAATGAATAGAGAAAATAATACAAGTTGATACCCAAACTGAATGAAAATATACTGTTGGTAGAACTTTTTATTACAGTCCATCTGTATGTCTGCTCTTTCAGGTGTGCTTTTTATTTGCAGCTCCCACACCTCAGCAAGAGGCTCATCTGGGGTATATGTATTGTTTTTATTGGCAGAGATGTACTTTTTTTTTTTGAAAATTTTTGTACTTTATAATTTATTTTTTATTTATTTTTGTTTCCTTTTCCCTGAGGATTGTATTTCGGATTTATCTTGATTTCTTTCTTTTCAATAAATGTTCTCAAAACAAAAGTCTGCTGTATGTCTACAAGTAATTTGTATCCAACCGGTGTGAATGGGACACCATAATGCTCCAGAGGCTACAGGAAAGTATGTAGAAAATGAGTGGGATGCCTCAAGTTACCGGTATGTTGTAGAAATAATTAGTGTTTATAGTGTTAAACTGTTGACAGAAAAGTTGGCCTCAATCACCTAAATGTATTTGAGTAATTGAGCTGCGCATAATGGACTGTATGATTCAGAGGGCTCCAAAGGTTACACAGGCCGTGTCCTCAAAATTTTCAGGCTGTGTCAGCCCATTTGGGTGCATTCATTCTAAAAATGTGGAGTTTGAAAGGTCTAGCCCCTGAATTGGGAAATTCAGTATACAGTACAGCTTACGTCTTACACAATTCCTCCTCTCACCCTAAAGTACACAGATGTAGCTTACGTAAGCTCCTGTCAAGATCAGGAGGCAAGTAAACAATTGCAACAATTGGATCCCCTGTAATTCCTTTGAAAATGAGACTCAGGAGCAGGGGTAAGCAACCTGCAAGACCTCAGAGCCACGTATGGCTCATTTCTCCCCTCTCCAGTGGCTCCCTGTGGCTTTAACAATAAATTATAAGGAATTTATTTTTTATTTTTTAAACATTTGAATTTTAATCTATTGTGGGTGGCTTACAGTGATTCTTATATTCTCTCATTGTAAAAATGTTTAGTCTATACAGGAATTTTTAAAAAGTTTAAATATTTTGTTCCTCTAAATTTGGTCATCTTTGTTATGTCTAAGTTAAGGATGTAAAATAAGAAAAAAAGGAATTCTCAGAGGAAAATAGAGAATTTAATAGTGTTATAGCTTTCTCCTGACATTTCTTTACATACATATATATGTGTACATATATACCCTATATATCATCATGTAACTGAGCAGCTGTCTATTAGTCATGAATTTGTCATTATTTAGTCTAAGGTGTACTTGTTTGTTCAAATTACCTCTTTATCAATCATGTTATCACTATTGCCCATTTAAATGTCCCAGCTGACAGGTAGCAGTCAGGATGGTGTCCACTTTGCACCCCCATATATGCACTTTCCATAAGTCTGGGAGGCTACAGACTTTGCTTGATGGAATTACTCTCAAATCATAGCATTCTTATGTTAGAAACCAAAAGCAGGGATGACAAAGAAAGTCTTTTTAACATGTACATTCTAGCAAGCACTATTTCTGCTGTCTATGCCCTATACAGCCATCAAAATGATTATTTTATCATGACGTTACAAATGATCCCCCTGGCCCAGATAGTCATTTAACCCTCATCCTGCCAGCATGTTAAACATATAAGGGCTACCAACTGGGATCCCTGGACCTCAAGGATAAACTACTTTAAGAAAAAAACACCAATATGTTAACTTATTTCTTTCATCTAATATTGTTAGCTATAAAATAAGTGTCATCTGAGGGATAAAAAACATATTATTATTGCTTTAGCAAAGTTGCAGTTAATTATCATATTATAATATTAAAAGGAATGCCCACAAGGAAATCTGTCTGTCTCCTTCAAAATGACAGAATGTTTCTACCTCACTGATAAATTAGGACCCATGACAAACATTCTTTCAAGCAATCAGTAGTTCCACCAATTAAAACAGAATTGCTTTTCACTCCAAAATACTTTGGTATTATTTAAAAAGCACCCATGAAAAAGAAAACAATGATATGAAGTCATTTGGAACAAATTGACAAAGTCATGAAGAGGTGAAATGCTAGAATAAAGCACATGTGAGATTTGGCAATAACTATACCTCTGGCATCTGTGGTTAACCTAGGTAGTAAGATTAAGTTCAAAGCAGGGATCACCGAGAAACTCATTTTACATGTACACTGTTGGGAGCACTGTTTCTGGTGTTTCTGCCCTATGAAGGGATCGACATGATTATTTTATTGCCCCCTAATGATGATATAAATTATCCCTCTGGGCAAGGTAAGTCATTTAACAAAGTGCTGTCGTATATAAAGAGTTTAAAGTCCCTACACAGATTAAGATTAAGATTTAAGATGACCACACAAAAATGGTTGAGATTGGAGGGTTCAGTCCGTGTGAACATTTTGGGGTTAGATGTTAAAAGCCTCAGAGGCACAAACTGGGGTGCCTGAGTCCTGTAGGGAGAAAAACTCTGAAAGGTTTGTACCAAAAAGTCTGGTCTGGTTTCGGGGGGAAAACGTAGTTTGGGCAAGGGTAATTTCTCCCAAATGCACTCTTGTTTTGGATGCATAGGAACTAATTCACTGGCGTGTTTTCTGCCCGTGCTGATTTGAAGGTAGTACCTTTCACAGGAAGTGGACTGTCATTCTGGCTGTGTCCTTGTTAGCTAACGAGCTAGTTAGCTGCCATAATAGGCAAACAAATGTGTACCATTTGGAAAGATGAATTAAATCGTGCCTAGAGAGTGAATTTAAAAGAGATTTGCGTTTAGCCGCTGTTGATAACAGCGCCATGTTGCGTGTCGGAAGTAAAGCTGCCTGGTAAGTGCACATTTAATGAAGGTAACGGTAACAGAAGCTAGCTGCAGTGTGAGGAAACCACAGATAGCTGGTCATTTTGACAGCTGAGGACAGCGAAGCTAGCTACCTGCTTCATGTAAATATCCGTAATCCTAGTAAAATAAGACTCATACTTTAAAAATACAGTATAGGTAACACACTGTCACTGACATGTATTATAAAGCGGCTTGTACCGCTGTTGTGGATTTAACGTTAAACGTTACTTTAGGCAGCTAAGCTAGCTAGCTAATGTAACCCAAGGAATTCAGTATGAACATGGTTAGCAAGTGTTAATTGAAAACAAATTTAATTACAGGGTATCATGATTTGAGTGTCATGCGTTTTAATCTTTAATATTGTTTGCTTAGTTAGCTAACTAAGTTATGATAATAGATAGTAAACTTGATGCATTTATTTACATGCCGAATTGTGAATATTCTTGAATGTCAGGTGACGTTGCAAGTTGGCGTTACCTTAAAATGTGCGCTATTATATCATATCTTCTCTTTGCCTGCATATTACATCATTTGTTGTTCGACCTTGCACTAAAATGACGGTATGACAGACCAGTAATACCTTGTACACGACCCTTGTTAGCCTGCACTTTCAGTTCACTACTCTAAGCTCACCTCCTGATGATGCAGGCTTGAAATTAAGAAATTTCAATTTTACTTCGCCTGTATTACTACTTATTTCCCTTATATTACTAATGCTATTGTTTCTATCACAAATACTACTCATGCAAGCTTTAGATTTTCTGAAAAAGGTGTCACATTTTCATCTGATAGAATGATTATTTTGAGATTAAAATTAAGATGTTATGAGGGTTGCACAGTATGGATTTGATCAGCCCATACTAATACGCGATAATTACCTGCTTCTCATGACTGATACCAATAAGATAACCAATAATTTCACAGTTTTGAATTTTAAAAAGAAGTTCATATAACCTGTAGACATGAAGGAAAGAAAGACTAATATGTGGTGATTTGCAATTAGCCTCTATTTGCATGAGAAAAAAAAGAAAAAAATGGTTGTAGTAATCATCCACTTATAATGATCAAGTTGACCTGAAACAAATGTGATTCATATAAGAGGTTTCCACTGTATCACAACAAATGCTGCCTTCAAATGGGGTCATGTTTACTGTGTTCACGAGAAGAGTCCATATGAACGTTTCCCTCTTGTGGTATTCACGACCTAATAAGTGGAAACTTTATGAAAGCTTGGAGTTCTCAAGTTGTGTGACTACTTCCCATCTTGTAACCACGAGTTCCATGAGCATGATGTTCCCTTCAAAATGCGGTTGTGTTGATAATGTAACGCTTTCCTAGATTTTTTTGTGCATTATATCATACTCTTTGGCAAATAGCTGCATCATTTGGAATAGTACTGTGGTGATGACTAGAAGTGTCCAAAGAGATGATATATTCTGGGGTTATGGCATTTATAAGCACATAAACAAGGTGAGCTTGTGTCGTTGATTGTCCTATTTTCTTGTATTCTCAGCATGGCCTGCAGGAACCTGGTTTCCACCAACATGGGGGTGAGATTTCGGGTACCGCTGCAGAAGCTGCACCCTCTGTCCCGTGCCATTCACCACCGCTACTCGGGGAACTCCAACCCGCAACGAGCACCTCATCGCACGGCAGCCCGCTATTTCACCTCCATGTCACGGTTGCCCATACGGCCTCCCAAGCCTCCTCCAGGGTCAGGGGGCCGTGGCTACCAGCAGCAGCGTGGTTTCTGGGTGGCCCGCCTCGCTGCCCGGCTGCTAAAGCTCCGATACATTCTGCTGGGGTCGGCAGTTGGAGGAGGGTACACAGCTAAAAAGGTGAGTATTGAGGGTCTCCAACTCAGGATTTCTTAACTGTTTCCTACCTTTTCCTGGCCTATGAGCGAGTTTTTAGTTCTGACTTATCGTAACAAGGTAAGAGATTTGTAAACTAAAGCTGAGCTATAAACAGAAAATTAAAAGATGGCAACATAAGTAGTCACCAACCATATTCGTTTTACCCATGCTCTCCTTTTCCTGCGCTCTTTAAAGAGCTGTCCCTGCCCTTTCTAGCTGCGATGATGTATTATTGAAAATAGTAGAGGAGAAGCTTTCAGTCATGTCAAAATAACATAAGCCTGTCATTGTATCTCCAGACTTATGAAGAGTGGAAGGACATGCTGCCTGATTTTAGTGAATACAACTGGGTCATTCCTGATTTTGTCTGGGAACTGAGTGAACAAATTGATCTAGGTAAGTGTGGTCCCTTTAATGTCATGATTAGAACCTTTTTTCCATCCTTTCCACTTGACAGATTATCTCTGGTATCCACAGATAAACTGGCCAAAGCGCTACCAGAGATGGAGGAAATAGCCAAACTACTACCTGATCTAGACAAGATAGGAGAGAACTTCACTTTCCTCAAAAGCCTCCTGTCCTCTGGTGAGTGAACAAAACCTCAGCTATGTCCTCATTAAGTCACTGCATGGTCACAAAGATATCAGAGCACATAGTCCAGTTTTCCAGATTTCAGATGAAGATAACAGTAAGCATACCCATTCAAACCTGTCTTCCACATCTGCATTGGCCTCTGCTTTTATATATAATATATCTAACATTCCAGCTAGGTGCCCTATAACTTTGCAAGAGTATGTTATTTGTTTATCATGCCTCAAAGTGATCTTAGCAGAATGAGATAACATTCAGAGTTATGAAATAATATGAGGAAATGGCCTGCTTCATGCTCTAAATGGCTGCTGTTTCTGCAACACCCCCTTCTTTGTGGCTGTGGATACTAAAGGAGCCACACCAAATAACTGATAACCAATATGCTTTCGATAAGTAGTTCTATAGGCATTGCTAGAATACATATCTTAGACCATGTTTAAAACAGCCATTTATTCAGATGGGACTGTGGTGGACGCCAATAGCTGATATATGCTTCCAATATCCCAACCTGCAATTGCATTAAGATCATCCACCCACTGAGTGAGCACGTACGGGTCGGCCCGTCTGGTCCCAATTTGTTAATGTTAACTTTTTCAAGTAACACTTGCAGTCTGGAAGAGTGAGTGACTGTACATATTTAGAGGAGTTTGTATTTTCTTCAGCCATTGGTAAGAAACAAGCAAACAAAACTTCCTAGCAAGTGTTACATAACATGTTCAAGGAATTGTTTTGCCTCCAAAAGCTCCGCCCACAAAATACGTCATAATGTTTATCAACTGAAAAGAGGTCTATTTATTTAAAAACGTGACCTAAAAACACACAAAAAACCACTTTGTATTTCTAATGCGTCATTTTGCACAGTTACACGCCTGTCCTCTGATAAGGTGAAAGCTCTCCTTACTTGACATCTTGAATTTTGCAGATGTTTTATACAATAGGACAAATCCCTCATTGTAGACTACAAGGGGTTAACTGCAGTTAGGGTGAAACTCAAGCCTTCTTATTTGGGAAAGTAGTAACTATAACCATGCCATGCCTGTCATGTGGAAAACCACTTACATCATTCCTGCATCAGGAGTTTTGATTTTACTTGCTGATAGCACACCATGGCACAGATATTACAACTGTATGGAAGAGACAGCTCACCCTACAATATTTTTCACCCATCATCATGTCAGTTGAAACTTCCTTGAAGTTGTTCAGCAAATTTGCAACTGGTTTCTATCTCTAGTTTCTAACTGAACATTCTGCTTGTTTAGAGTTCTAAAAAGGCATCAAATATTGTGAAATTCCTCTTATAACCTCTTTTAGTCCAGATGTTTTAAATTCGGCAGTTTGTATCCAAAATGACTTGATTTTTATGACATGCTTTATTCCATCAAGACCATGATGAGGTTAAGGAAGTCATATTATTTTATGTCTGGTATTGTCTATGCCTGGTAATGACAAAATATGACATTTTGGGCTCCTTGAGGCTCTGGCCCAGTTTGGGGTGTGCTTATCTCTTTTAACAGTTTCTCATTAAGTGGCTACTTCACTCGAAGCTCCGGCACAGCAACAGCTCTGTTTTAATACACATCATTTAGCTGTGTCCCTGCTTTGACCACCATCCCTCTGCTTCTGTCTTTTATGATTTTTTTTATCTTGTGTTGTTCTTCCTTTCTCCTCCTCCCCTACCCTCCTGTCCTCCTCAACATTCTTCACAGGTGTGAGTTTGGGTAGTGAAGTCAAAGGAGCTTCTGGTCTGCATCTGTTGTTAGGTGTGTAAACCCCGCACTCTGTAGCGCTGCCCACTCCCCTCTTTTCTCTCTCTACCGTTGTTTGACCACCAACTTGCCACCATATTGGTATGGTTGTGAGTTCCTGCTTGCCATTGTTTGGCTCTAAAGGCGGTAGCAGAGCATCTCCCTCAAGACGTTGGCTTCCAGGTTGCAGGCCAGTGCTGCTGTCAAGGATGGCAGTGTTCGTGGTTAACGCAGGTTCTGTATTCAGTGAAATGTATGACCTGTCACTAGAACGGTGACAAGGTCTCATCTTGAACTTGGCTTATTTATGGAGAAATCCAATTTCACCCTGTGGCTGACATTTGTTGACTGGAATCAGTGAAAGCCTCACTCTTCAAGTTTCTCTTTCTGAATTCTTTTTAAAAATATCTATTCTCTAGTTCGAAGTACAAGTGCAGTAAAAGAAAAGTGTTAAATTGGTGCAATAACCTGCTATGATTTTTAATATTTCCTTCTGTTAAATGCAGATCCAGCGTGTTCGCCTTTAGTATGTTCCCTCTTCCCTCTTGACCTTCTTTAACCTGACTGTCCTTGGCTGTACTTTGTCCTACCTGTGTGGTTTTTGCCTCCTTTGACTTCCACCCTCTCTCTCCCCTGGCCTGTACGAGCTGCTTTCTTTAATTATGTTAACATTCACTAATCTTCGGGCCGATCTCATTCTTATTTCCTCTCAAATGTTTGGAAAATTTACATAAATTATAGTATAGGTAGAGCATCCATTAAATATGTCAACATCTTGACATATTTAAATGTTTGTTTTCTTTAATGGTGACAAATAGTGGTAAAACAATGAGTGGTAAATGATAATAATAGTATAACCCTGAAATGCATTAAGGTCATGTACGGTTGTATATGGAAAGAACTAATCTTCTAAAGTCAACTGCCAGGCCAGACAGGACCACACCTCTGCTGTGAGTCATAAAATAATCAAAGAAATGTTTCTAGCTCTCACTTCACACCCTTTCATAGCTTAACTAAAAAATTTCCATGACAATTTAAAGTTTTCCTGTTTATATATTTAATGTACTTGGATGTTACATTTGACTTTGCAGCTAACATAACAAGTGGTGCCTTTATTAACACTTGTGTCATTTATTTGTCTAAGCAGATTTAGCTTTGTGTATGGCAAGAACAGCATGCCAGCTCACATCATAAAAATGTAACTTAGGCACTGTAGACCAGGTGGATCATATACTATTTGAGTTTTAAATTGTTTAGAAAAATCTTGATTCTTCAATTGATTGTTTTTTTTTTTCTAGTATTGTGTGATAGTTTTCTTTGTGCTTCATGTCACTATGTTTTATTTCATTCACAGTAACAGTATACATTAACTGCTTTTCTAGCTATTATGCCACCAATCAAAAATCTCATAAAACAGTGTTGTACAGTTTACCTAAATTGAACCATCTTTAAGCAATTTTCTGAACCTTTAAAATGTTTTTTAATATTTTTCCCTCTTCTTGGAACTATTGTATAATGACTTGCAATGCAGTCTTTACAATCTTTTGGCCTGCACTATGTGAATGTATGATGCATATATTATGTGCATGGTATATCAGTACAAGATTTTCCAAACATTTCAGATTTAATCATTCTGGTCTATTTTTCTTATCATATGCATGCTTTAAGTGATAGCTATCTGGCTTCTTTTCACTATGGGCATTATTTCTCTCTAGTCTTGTTTATATTCAGCACTCAGTCATTAGTAAAAGATGCCTTTCATGTAACCTCATTCTGTGTTGTTGTGTCTCCTCTGGTAGAAACCTCAGGCGATCCTCAACTAAAAGCCACAGATTCATCTGCTGCAGCCACACAAGAGGCCAGTGACAAGCAGTACAAAAAGGCAAGTCTGTAAAACCTGCTGACACTTCTCAGCTTTGTCCTCTGTAGTGTGCCACCGCTCGGCCTCACTCAGCTCCTCTCTGCAGCTTGGCTACCTTTCACTTCAGTGGCAAGAACTGTAGTGGACTGAATCAAAATCTACTCAGAGAAACAGACCTAGCAGTGATTGATGGGGCAGCGCTCACCTCACATAACTTGCAACAAGATGATTTAAAAAGGTAGCTTATGTGAACATATGCACTCATGAAGCAGTTTGAATCAAACTGAGCTATAAATGGCATACATTTCATAGTACAGAGAAACTGAATATCTTTGGGTGTGTTTTGAATCAATCAGTTCTACTGAATGTGAATTGTGAGTTTCGCACTAGCTGTGGGCTAACAGTATAATGAAGATATGCTTCTGAGGCCATGTGGCAATGATATAATAAGAACATTTTTGACAGTCATACACTGACAGTGTCATTAACAGTATGTTTAGTTATCCAGAGTTAAAGGCAAGTTTCATTACAAAGCAGCTTGTTCTTTAGTGTTGTATTACATGAACACTTTTTACCATTAGCATGTTCATACTGTATGGCATTCATTCTGACAGAGTATAACCTGAGACTTTTTGTACACTGATCATTGCCTCACAACTCTTTCTCCATTCCTTTTTCTAGCTTTATTTTATGCAGCAATCTCTGGCAGAGCACTTTGTATCCACGTGTTTCATTTCTGTCGTCCTTTTTTGTGTTTTGTTCTTTTCCACAAAGTGACCAATTTCAGTGTCCCTCTGTACTAGTTTTATGTTTTTGTGTGTGTTTCTAACACTGTACAGTTAAAGTTTAAACATTGAAAATATGATTTGAAGATTTGAGAGTTAATATTAAGAAGGGCATTTTAGCTAGCAGCTTTCCTCTCCTCTGCCCTGCTTTTAGTCTGCAATCATGGTCTCCAACATGAGTACATATATCGCAACACAACTCTTACAAATTGAAATACCACTTTTAAATTAAATAGGTATAGTAAGTGCATTTTACAGAAAGATGCGAAAAGACAGCACAAAGTTAAATGATGATCTCATGTTGGTGACCCCTGAACTAAAGCAAATTTCACCTGCTATACATTATGCTTTTTGCTTCACTCCTGATAGAGAAATATCCCAGTGCTTGCTTTGCCTATTTAATCATCATCATCATCATCTTCAGCCTCATTAGACCGATTATGCATTTGCAACACAAAACTTGGTTATTATTTTACCTCTCCAATAAAACCAGAATTTATTATTTACTGTTATGCATATTTATGAATCTTAGTTGTTTGAATCACGGTGAACGTACAGTCATTAATCCACAGTGGTGCATGATAGTGAGGAAAGAGAACAGAGTCACTGTTGTTGCCACTTGCTGAGAGGTGCTGGTTGTGGTATTAGTCACCTCCTCTGCTTTCAGTCTGGCAAAGTTTGGCATCTCCCCTTTGTGTTTGAGAGAGACTGACTTTGTTGGGTCGCACTGATTATGGTGGCAAGATTACCAAAGCCAAAGACCTTTATTCTGTTAAACCTGAGCTGTGACTGTAACGTGATGACCGAGACACTGGCCAGGTTTCCTCAGTCCGTTGTCGCTCTGTGTTTGGGTGCAGCATTTGCCTGTGTGGCTGACCAGCGAGGTGGCTGGTTGTTGTCTTTGTTGCTGCTCCTACCTGTCTCTCACTATGACGTACCCCAGCAGGGTCTGCTTGGCGAGCTCATTCTAATTCAGCAGCAGATCCAGCGGCACGAGGAGGAGGTCCGGCGGGCCGCAGCAGCCAATAATGCGCGTCCCCCACCGCCAGAGCCTGCTCCCAGTCCGCCTCCGAACCCCAGCCCCCCTCAACAGAAGCGCAAGGTGAAGGTCCCAACCCACTTAGATCCGCCCTATCCCATCAACGCCTCCTAAAAGATCACAGATCCTAGGACAGTTTCATTTCTACCGGCTGCCTTGACAAAATAGTAGAGTAATTTAACACCAGGCTGAAAAGCAGTGTTTCACTGCCCTTTCTAGTCCAAACTTTAAAATCTGGGTTGCACTTTACAGAACAGCTCGGTAACAATATGGTAACTGTGGGGTAACAGTTTGATAATAAAAAGATAATAAGTAATACCATTAATTACCTAAGTAATAACCAGGTAATAGCTTGGTATTAACAGTGGTTAATATAAGACTGAAATTTAAGTAACAGGGTTCAGTGAGGGGCCAAAAATGAAGGGTAATAATGGGGAAACACATTTAAACTGTTACCCCACTATTGCCAAGTTATTACTGAGCTGTAATGTAAAGTGCTACCCAAATCTGTTGCACCTCTGACCACAACCAGCATCACTGATGGGTGTGGTCAGAAGTGCTCACACGTGTGCTCTATCACACCTGTAAGCACACCCAGCAGTTCTGTGTACTGACATACTTTGGAGTATACTTATTACTACAAGTGGAGAAGTTAAACCATTGGAAAAACAAGATCTTCAGCTGATGTTAAGTTGCTCTTTAACTAACTTAATTTGCAAGAATAGTGCTGGCAATTTGAATAATCAAATAAAACTCATAATGATCCAAATTTTAGTGGCAGTCTGTTACTCCATAATATACAGGGAATGGAGGACACAACAGCATGAACAGCTGCAAAATAATTCATGAACACCATAATAAATACCAGTGCTGTGGCCATGCAATGAATGTAATGTTTGTTATCTCAACAGTGTTCAATTTCTCTTGAAATTGAACATATATTTTGTCCACCACGTTGACAACAACATCTTAAAAATAGAATGCAACGTAGTTAAAATAAATTCAACAACTCTCTGACCAAATGCATTTATTGCATTGCTATCGCAGTGGCTTGCATTATATTTTATAGGTGTTTGTGTCTAGCCCTCTGCTTTAAGCCATGTCACGTTAATGTTCCTAAATAATTAAAGCTCATTCAATAGTCTGTAGTGCAGACAAATTGGCCTGTCAGTACTTTAGTCTGTCCCCTCCAATACCCGGCAATAGCCTCCATGTATCACCCCATAGTCTGTCAGGCTGTGATAAGATTTGCTTTAGCAGTCGGTCAGCTGTGGGGAGAAGGCATGCATGGACCTTCATAGCCCGGTTCCACAAGCACAGTGACGTAGCTCAGTCTCACTCCCTCATGCAAATGGATGGATAATCATCAGCAACACTCCATTCATGTACGGAGACACTGCATGGAGTGGAGTGGCAACCCGCTGCATGGTGTGAGCTGCAGTTTTTCAAACTACCATGAGTGGACACAGCTATATAAAAATTTGAGACTTGTGATGTTGTCAGAAGCCCTAAGCTTATGAGTAGTTTTGGAATGCTTAAATAAGTCTCTTAATTAATGAATTTAAAACATTTTAATACACTGTTGGCATGAAAAAGGTAATTAACAGTACACTTTTTGTCCCTGTTGTGTAGTGCAGAAATAGTTTTTGATTAAGTAGTTTGATGTGTCTTTCTGTTTGTTAAATTCCCTTTCTTCCGCTGCCAATCCCATTTGTTCATGTATGCTGTGTCTCCTGCTTTCTGTCCTGTCTCTCATCCTAACAAACATGTTGCAACTCTCTAAGAGATACAATCAAATGCCCAATCATGACAAAAATCAAGCAATAATGACTAAACGACTCTGTTATATTCAGCTGTATTTTTCAGGGCTTGCTCTGTGATTTCTGCCTGTTTGTGAATCAATAGCTTGCTGATCGAAAACATGTAATACCAGAATGAGTAGTGTCTGCCTGAAATCTGATTTTTGTTCTTTGTTCTCTTTATGCATTAACTTGACTCTCTACACTGGTTCTCTCTGTAATACAGTGTGCACATAATCAACTTTCGTGGTGCTGGTGGGATTACATGCTTGTGAAGTTGCACTGTGAGAGTAACTGGAAGCCCTTACTTTCAAAACACACAGGAAACATTAACTCAATTTGTTGCTGTTTTCTTGTTCTGTTGTTCTACTTCAACCTGTAGTCATCAGACAAAGAAAAGATAGACCAGCTTCAAGAAGAGCTGCTCCGTACACAGGTACAGTAGATTGTGTGCCACTTTTCATGAAATCTAAACTGAATTTCTTTGAATAGAGAAATGTCATAAAAATCATCCAATCTTTTAGTGCTTCCGTTGTCCAGTATTTTTAGACAGTGTGTGTAAAATGGATTTACCCTTAAAAGTTGTCAAAATGGGGCAGAAGTCAAATAGTTAATTTTCCAGTTAATTTTGCTATACTGTGTTCATCATTAATGTTGTTCCACTGTTTATCTCATAGCTGAAATATCAGCGCATGCTGGAGAGACTGGAGAAGGAGAATAAAGAGTTAAGGAAAGTGGTGCTGCAAAAAGATGATAAGGGGATTCACCAGAGGAAGGTGAAGGTGGGTTGCACACATGAAAACATCCAAACAATAAACACACAGATGCTTGACATCTTTGCTTGAAAATTGTCTGCTCGATCAGTTGTCAAAATGATTGCCAACAAATCTTCTCCTGATCGACTGCTTGATTAATTGACTAATCTTGGCAGCTCCATGTCAGGGTTAGAGGGTCGGGGTGGAATAGGTTGGACGGAAGAAAACAGGGGAAAAAGGGCCAATGAAACTATTGTGATCCAGTTTGCCTCATTTTGCATTGTGTCGCCTTATATAAACAATAAATAATTAGTCTAAAAACTATTTGGTATTGATTTATAAAATGTGTATTTTTCTACAGATACAGTAATATTAAATTATTTGGATCCAGTGCTAGTAATGTTGCAAAAAATCCTTAATATTGTTACTGTTTTGTCTCCTAATATAGAAATCCCTTATTGACTTGTATTCTGAAGTCTTGGACATCTTGTCTGACTATGATGCCAACTACAACACCCAGGACCACTTACCCAGGGTAAGGAGAAATCAAATGTACTTCAGCTGTTCACTGGAAATGGATTTCTATCAAAGGAGGGCTGTATTTGTCTGTTGGCTCTGTGTTTACAATATGTTAAAATGATTTCTTTTTTGAACAGTTTTTTTTTTGTGTGTCTCATAGAAATGGGGCAACAAACATTCTAACATCCAAAGTGTTGCTTCGTTATTTATTTTTTTGTGGTACAATTGATATCTTACTTTGATAAATTGCCACCATCAACACTAGACTCTATAAACTTGTATCTTACATTTTTTCTTCTATTTCCTTTTCCTCTTTGTTGTTACACAGATTGTCTTCAGCTGTCTTTTTTCCCTCCTCTTCTGTTCAGATATCAGTATTTTGTCTAGCCCCTCACCAATTTACTTCTCTCCTGTTTCAGGTGGTTGTGGTCGGTGATCAAAGTGCTGGGAAGACCAGTGTGCTGGAGATGATAGCCCAGGCCAGGATCTTCCCCAGGGGCTCAGGAGAGATGATGACCCGCTCTCCTGTTAAGGTATTTTGGATCTGACTGGCCGATGTTTGTTTTTCTTTCATAAGGACAGAAAAAAGGTTTAAACATTAATTTGCACATTTTCTGCACATCCTGTTAGAATTTGTGGTCATGAAATTACATAATTTACAGCCTTAATGATAATTAAGGTATTTAGGGATTTAAAAATGTGAAGGAACCCTGTTTTGATGCATTTCTGTGTCTGAGCTCTTGACAAACTTCAACGCCTGTCTGCAGGTAACACTAAGCGAAGGCCCCCATCATGTGGCCCTGTTTAAGGACAGTGGCAGAGAGTTTGACCTGACCAAGGAGGAAGATGTAAGTCACAAAGTCATTCTCTCTGTCCACTTAATGTGAATTTTAGCACTGACATTTTTGCCTATTTCCACCATTATATCTGGCGTTTCTTCTTCTGTTCTGCAGCTGGCTGCTCTGAGGCATGAGATTGAGCTGAGGATGAGGAAGAGTGTGAAAGAGGGACAGACAGTCAGCTCTGAGGTTGGACATAGTGCCTCCATTTAGATTTCTTATTTACTTCTGTAATGCCTCATAGAATAATGATGTTTATTTTTTCCAAATCAGACAATATCCTTGAGTGTCAAAGGCCCTGGCATCCAGAGGATGGTGCTTGTTGACTTACCAGGTGTCATCAGTGTGAGTATATATTTTTAAATTGTTAATGGTGGGAATGTTTACAAATGTCTTTGACTGTAGTCTGGATACATTTTGTTATGTATACACATGTACATTTTTTTCATTTTATTCTTTCATTATTGTTAAAAGTTTTCATATCATTCTTAGTATGATGTCTGTTTTAGATAATTAAATTTCCTTGTACTACATGAGCTAATGGCTCCACATGTGGATTCATGACATGTACATAGTTTATGTTTCTGTTATTCAATATCCTGTTTTTATTTACGATTTTCTCAGGTAAAATTAAAGCCAAAAGACCAAACCTGTCATCACAAATACAGAATTAGGGCTGTAACTAATGATTATTTTAATTAACAATTTATCTATCAATAATGTTCTCGATTAATGGATTATTAAGAAAATGGTGAAAACTGTCGATCAGTGTTTCCCAAAGGCCAAGGTGATGGTCCCCCAAGGTCTTGTTTTGTCCACAAAAGATATTCAGTTTACTGTCATAGGGGAAGAAAGAAACAAGAAAGACATTTGACAAATAAGAGAATTTGGACTTTTTTTCCACATAAAATGACTGTCTTATCAATTATCAAAATAGTTGGTGATTAATTTGATAGGTGACAGTCATTAAAATGTTTTTTAATGTGTCTTGCAGACTGTGACTACAGGCATGGCAGTAGATACTAAGGAAACCATCTTCAGCATCAGCAAGGCCTACATGCAGAACCCCAACGCAATCATCCTCTGTATTCAGGGTGAGCCATGGGTATACTATTTCTAGTTGCTGCAATCCTATATAAAGGCAGCATTTGTCATAGTTAGCAGGGTGATTGTCTTACTTAAAGATTTCCACTTCTTGTTTTCTTATGTAAAAATCCAAATCTCAGTCATCGTTTTCATACTGTCGACCATCCTCATTGTTATGATCTGTTCACCATTATCATTTCTCCTGTGACACTCCTTGTCTCCCTCCAGATGGCAGTGTGGATGCAGAGCGGAGCATTGTAACAGACTTGGTCAGCCAGATGGACCCTCAGGGGAAGAGGACCATCTTTGTCCTGACCAAGGTGGACTTAGCTGAAAAGAACCTGGCCAGCCCAAGCAGAGTAAGTTAGTAAAGATGTTACTGTATATGTAAAGGATTATACTGACCATTAATGCCTCCCTTATTCACTTACTTCACAGTTACTGGGATGACAGCATGGATTTTTCTACAGACTCTCTATTGACAGTCATCAAAAATGGCTAGCCTTAAGCTGGATTTAATCAACAAAACAGCTGCATTTGCAGATTTCTTCAAGTCAGTAGATAGTGTCAGCCCCTGTGAGCGAAGCTATATGCAGCTGCTCCACAAGAGGGAGCTCAGCCCCTGTATTTTGACTCCATGGTCCCTTAATGAGCCAGTGTTGGGGAAACTTGTACTTCAGAGTGGACTGGCATGTGAATCTAAGTCCTTTTGTTGTACATTTTCTCTTTCAGATCCAACAAATAGTGGAAGGCAAGCTGTTTCCCATGAAGGCCCTGGGTTACTTTGCTGTAGTCACAGGAAAAGGTAACTTGTACCGCTGTGTTCATCATGCTACATTGAATTTTGCATCATTTAATGTACTTATTCACTAAGCTGGTTTCATTACACCTCTTGTGGTAACCAGGGAGCTAGTTGGAGATTGTTTTTTTTCCAATGTATTATTATAAATCCAGCAGTCAGTGACTTGTTATTTACTCCCACCATGCTCTGCTGTCTTCTTGTGTGCAGGGAGCACCGGGGAAAGTATAGACTCCATTAAAGACTACGAGGAAGACTTCTTCCAGAACTCCAGATTACTGAGGCAAGTTGCATCTGATTTACCAAACTTTAACGCTTTATGAAATTCATGAAATAAATTTAAAGTTGACAGTGAATGTTTGTGCAACAAGGGACGGCATGCTGAAAGCCCACCAGGTCACCACAAAAAACTTGAGCCTGGCTGTCTCTGACTGCTTTTGGAAGATGGTTCGGGAGTCTGTTGAGCAGCAGGCTGATGTCTTCAAAGGTATGACTGCACAGTATTTATATCTTATTGCATGTTTTAACAGTGTGGATGGACATGGTGGGATTTTATCCATTAACTCTAAAGGGAACAGGTTCTACTCCTCCTCCTCTTCTGACTCTCCCACCTCCTTGTATTGGCTTTACTCAGCCCACCCTGCCACACCTTTCTACAGTCCTGCCTTCCAACTGCAATTAGTCTAGACAATCACAAGCCCATTGCTAACAGCACAAGAGATTTATAGCTGTGAGACTGCAGTTCCCACAGGCCTATTGTGTGGTGTATTGATCCATATCCCATCAAATCACACACAGCCAGCCTCCATCCTCCGTGCTTGGCGCCACCATGGTCCCACAAACCAGCAATTAGCCTAATCTCCACTGTGGATAGGGAGCTGTGGAAAGGGACAGCAGGCTTGGTGTGTGTGTGTCTGTCACTTTGTCTGTTTCTGTGTGCATATATGGGAACCAAAACTCTGACTTTTGATAGAGTGTGTGTGATTGGCCCCATCCCCTCTCCTCCTAAGGGACCAGTTAAGAGAGTGAGTGTGTCCTCACCTACTTTTATTAAAGGATAGGCACCATTAGCAGTCTGAAAGCTGCCTTTATATCATACCAAGTTAAAACAATGCAGGCCCTGTCCCTGTATGGTCATTGCCTGTTGATTATAGAGAATTACAGTTTGATGGAGCGAAACATCAAAGGTGTAAAAGCAACAGAAACATGCAGAGATGAGTTTCGACCTGGTTTAAGAATGAGCATGTGACAAATGACACATATTAAGGTAGATTTGTTTAGACATTAAGGGAACGTGTTAAGTTTGCAATAAGGATTTATGGTGTAACCACTGATTTTAATTGACTTTTGTAAAATGTGAAGTTTGAGATTGTTCATATTGTTGTAAAGGTTTCTTTAAAACAAATATTCATTGTCACTCTGCCTCCTCACTCCAGCATCTCGCTTCAACCTGGAGACAGAATGGAAAAACAACTACCCTCGTCTTAGAGAGCTGGACAGGGTGAGATATAAAAACGTTTGCTCTTGATTAGAGGCTCTAGAAAACCCAAAGTATGAAATTAAAAAAGTGGTAACTCACCGTTGGCTCTGTTACAGTTGTTTATAAAAGAACACTATGAATGTTCTCCATGATAATCATGCAATTTTTTTCTGTATTTGCAGAATGAACTCTATGAAAAGGCTAAAAATGAAATCTTGGATGAAGTCATTAGTTTGAGCCAAGTGACTCCACAACACTGGTAAGTAGATGATGGGCTAAGAATCGGAGTGCATTATTTTTAGTTGCTATATTAGATGTGACAGAGGTGACAATCAGAAAAACATTCTGTACAGTACAGAAATTTAGATCTGATCTCACTTTCTATTTGATCTAAAATACATATATTAAAACACTTTAGCAGCCCAAACATTTAAAACTGTAATTTAATTTTTTTACTTATCAGGAACTCAAAGATCAAGATCTTTTTTGTTGTTGTTGTTTTTGTTTAAAGATGTTACCATTTTTCCGAATGCAGTGGTTCCTCCTGTAGTTGGGTCAGATGTCAGTTCTAGCATTATAAATAGATATCCCAGCAATAGACGCTAATATTCTTAACCACTGGCCTCATGGACCACCAAGCTCCTAAATTTGGTGGTCAAAGTACATTTTTGGTGGACCAAATGTAAAAACAATACAGGAATGGCAGTTCAGTGCAACTTAACACAGCTTTCCTGAACTGTAACACTTGTGTTGTCCACTTCTTGGCTAGTTGAAGAAATTGGCAGCACACAGTATGTTAGATCCTTAAATGTGTCATATTCTAGACACTGAAACTCCTGCTTCCAGTCACTCCTAAATTTTCGTTGCCTTGTTTTCAATAGGATCGTGTTAGCAGTTTGAATAGACTTGGTGAACCTTAAGTAGCCCAGACATATCAGTCTGGTGACGAGTACTGTGTTTCGTTTTCATAAAATGTTGAACTAAAAGACGTAAAGGAATCCATTTGTTTGTGGAACTGTAATGTTGTGTTGGTGAAGGCTGACTGTATGGGGATACAACTTGGTGGCCAAAGGGGGCTGTCTACATGGAATATTGGATGGTGAATGTTGATCCCTGAATCATCATTTTGCTAATGTTAGTCTCAGTGTTTTAACTACGTTATTTAGAATACTGGTCTTAATGAGGTGCCACCTTATGAGGACTGAACTGTGTGAAATAGTCTACCTTGGCCTGAAGCCAGTTAGATCATGTATTTGCACTGCTCCAGCACTCAACCAGACATGAGTGGAGAGCTATTTTTAGAGCAACCTGCGGGTCTTTCTCTGTGTGTATTTATCTGTGCATGAATGTATAGTTATTTCTCACTCCCAATGAGGAAAACCTTGCTAAATGAGATGTATGCATGGTGTTGTGGCCGTCCCCAGTGTGCGTGCCATCAGTTCTCTCAGATCAATATTCTGATGAATGGCCCATGGACGGGAACAGGGGTGGCCCTGTTAGCCAGCCAGCAGCCAGCCAGCACTATTGGAGATAGCACTTATTGACAGTGAGGAGTGCTAGCCTGAACAAAAGGGGAGCCTAATGAAATATGAGCATGCGTTTATGATAAATGAGCGAGGCACAACACTGGTCTGGTCTAACGGGACTTGGGGAAGGTTTTGTTCCATTGCCACACTGCCGTGGAGAGATGGAGTGAGGAGGAGTGTGGAGGCTGCTTGGTATATTGGAATCTACTGTCAAGTGCAATCGCAGCAGCAGAACTGACTACACAAGCGAAAGCAGCTCAGCCAAGAACGATTGCTCTTCACTCATTGTTTTCTTACCCCACTGGGTTTCTTAACTTAACTGAGCTAAACACCTGGAAGCATCTGTGTTGCAAACAAACTATTGCTTGTTAGATCCATCTTAAATCTAAATTTAAGAATAATGATTAGAATCTAAAAATGTTACATGCTTCTACGGTACAGTTAAAGCGCCATCAGAATGTTGCTAACGTGAAGAGATATTATCTTCCCTCCAGTGACTTAAAGCGATATTCCACCGCAGAATAATAATCCACTCAATATTTACTCACCCCTATGCCGATGTGAGGATGGGTGAAGATCTTCAGTTCACAAAACAATCCTGGAGTTTCAGCAGAACACAGGGTTGCAGCTAATGGCAGTGAATGGCGACCACGGATAAAATGTAAAAAAAAATAAAAATAAGAACACCAAACAAACACAAAATGTCTCCATCCTGCTTGTGTGGTGTAATCCAAGTGTCCGTGAGCCACGACATTAAAATTTAACCACATTTTTATTTTAACACGCGCATCCATTAAGAGATATACGAAGTCTCGCGATACATCGACGCCATGTTTACATGCTACCTGGGAGGCTACAGTTGACATTTCCGCTAAAAACATGGTGTAAATGGCGTCTTTTGTGGTTAAATTTTAATGTCGTGGCTCACAGACACTTGGATTACACCACAGGAGCAGGATGGAGACATTTTGTGTTTGTTTTGTTTTTGTTTTTGTTTTTTTTTACATTTACATTTGGTCTTCAATCACTGCCATTAGCTGCAACCCTGTGTTTTTGTATTTGATTACTTATTTATTTTTTAAACACAAAATAGATATGCAGTACACAAACAAACATAAGTGTAAATTTTATAACACATAATATAACATTGATTATCAATTTATGATATAATAAAATATTGGGATATCCTTTTTTTATTTTATTTTATTCCTGATCTCCTAGTTCTACTGTTCATAATTATATTTTCCTGGACTTATCTTTTACTCTCCCAGGGAGTCCATCTTGCAGAAGAAGCTGTGGGAACGTGTTTCCACCCATGTCATTGAGAACATCTATCTGCCTGCTGCCCAAACAATGGACTCTGGTACCTTTAACACCACTGTAGACATCAAGCTCAAGCAGTGGACCGACAAGCAGCTTCCACACAAAGCTTTGGAGGTAATGGAGACTGTCTGAACTGAATTATACAGTACAGCTGGTCATTATGTAATTCAGCTTGTTTTAAGAGAGATCTTGACTATTACATGGAATCAGTCAAAACTTTGAAACTGAGATATTACTGAATGATTAGACATTTATTCACATTCAAATCCTACAATTTAGCCTTGTAATGTACTAATTGTTCTTGACTAATTATAATTGGTTCAAAGACTTTGCCACAGACTGCAGAAATGTAAGAAATAATCAGGCTATGGTCTTATGATAATATGAGCCTTCTCTTTGCCTCCCTTTAGGTTGCCTGGGAGACACTGCAGGAGGAGTTTGCCCGCTTCATGGCTGAATACAAAGGCAAAGACCAGGACGACATTTTTGACAAGTTGAAGGAGGCCGTTAAGGACGAGAGTATCAAGAGGCACAAGTGGAATGAGAGGGCCATGGACAGCCTGGTAAACACACAGTAAATCCACTCACCCTGTGCGTGTGTGTTTGTGTGTGTGTGCAAGGATACAGAGAGCACGCTCACTAGCTGATTTAACACCTCCAGGAGCAGACACAATTTCAAAATCATGTGCAATGAATATCAAGAAAACGATCTTGCTAATATTGATATATAGTACCCACATGCTAACAACTTGCACATCTGATAAAGAACTTTAAATGTGTTACGAATGTGTTATGATAACAATAATGTGATTCTATTCTTGCCCTGTGTGTATCAGAGGGTGATCCAACACAATGCCCTAGAAGATCGTTCCATCACAGACAAGCCTCAGTGGGATGCAGCCATCCAGTTCATGGAGGAAACCCTGCAGTCACGCCTCAAAGACAGTACGTTAGCCATGATGGCCTCATGCAGTGTCACTTAGCCAGTACTAGACCACCATAAACCATATGGTAAAATACCTGTTAAAACGTTCCATTTGGTGGCCTGGTAGCTCAGTTGGTGGAGCATTCACTCCATGTACTGAGGCTGCAAGTTCTTTGCAGTGGTTGCGGGTTCGGCTCCGCCTGCAATCATTCATCAACCCTCTCTCCCCCCTTTTCCTGTCTTCACTTCTATGTCAAATAAAAGCATATAGGCCCCAAAATATATTATATATATAAATATAATCAAGTCAGATCCAACTAAATTACAGAACAAATTATTAAATTTGCTGTGGCACATTTGCCACATTTAGGGTTAAATTGATAAATAAGTCACGGACACGCATATCAGGAAGAAGACAGTCATGCTTCAGTGCTATCTTGTCTAGTGTACTATACTGCCACAGTCAGAGGTCTGTTTCTATGGCGCCATGAATACTCATGACGTATTATCTTGTGTGAAATACTGTTGATTAGAAGTGGCTACTACTGTAAGTAACAAACTCACAACATACTATATACTTAATTCTCTTTAGTATCTTTTCATTTCTTTGTCTTTCTCTTTTGCTCTTCTCTCTTGTCTTAGCTGAGTCAGTAATCAGAGATATGGTGGGTCCAGACTGGAAGCAGAGGTGGTTCAACTGGAAGAATCGCACACCAGATCAGGTCAGAGCTCGAGGAGTCAAAATCCATGGGTTTAAGTGTGCTGGTTTTAAGAGGCATCACAGAAACTTTAAAGTGGACAGATTATAAGGCATTTGTTAGACTGGTATAACACAAGTTGTACCCATACAGTTCTTTAACTCTTTTCTTTTTCTTTTTTTTTTACTTTTTAGCACATTCGTAATGAAACAAAAAATGAGCTGGAGCGCTTATTGAAGCTACACGATGACCACACAGCCTACTTGGCCAATGATGAGGTCACCACAGTCAGGAAGAATCTGGAGGGACGAGGGGTTGAAGTTGATCCTGTGCTGGTGAGATCAAAACACCTGATGTGTCTCTGAGCTTCTAAACAGGACGCAAGACAAATATATTTATGTTATAAATACTGACTAATGAAAATCAAAGGCTTCCTATTATTTAGTTTGAATCAGATTAGTCTTCAGTAATTTAGAACACAAGCTATGTGCCCTTTTTCATTTTGTCTATCATCCATTAATTGCTGAATTACTGACTTCTTTACCTGGTCAGATTAAGGACACATGGCACCAGCTGTATCGCCGACACTTCTTGCAGAACGCGCTGTCCCACTGTAACCTCTGCAAAAGAGGTTTCTACTACTACCAGAGACACTTTGTTGACTCTGAGGTGAGGACAGAGGATGAGTAATCCTGGGTTGTCTTTTCTTTTCCACCTCACTCAGCTATCTATAAGGTCAGTGTGTGAAAAGCTGACCTGTGCGCCTGTGTGTGCCTTTTTTCCAGTTGGAGTGCAATGATGTAGTACTGTTCTGGAGGATCCAGAGGATGCTGGTCATCACAGCCAACACTCTCCGACAGCAGCTCACCAACACTGAGGGTAAGGACTGGGGACTTAGTTTAAATGAAAAACTAAATTGCTCAATAAGGTATCCATTTAAAGAAAAAAATGGGTTAATATGGATAATTTGTAAATTACATTTTGAATATATATCAAAGTCTCTGCTGCTGTTTATTTTACCTACCCTGCCTCTAAAGTTTTGAGTAATTGTGTAATTGTCTTGTAGTTTTGTTTTGCTGTTTTATACTGGTGATTATCTTATGAGCTGTTTTATAAAGCTGACGGGTATCGCTGATGTTTTTATACCACACTTGCGATTTTGCCTCATCTGCCTATCAGTACATTGCAGTGGTGGAATGTAACTAAGTACATCCTACTACCAGTACATCAACAAATGCCTATTGTGAGAATAGACAATTCCTCAATAGAATAGACATTTTTAATGACAGCTAAAAAATAATGTGTTGATCAGATCATTCAATGGGAGCATTAGATGCATTGTTGTTGAATGGAATATGGATTGATGCTTTGTTTGTCTTCTCAGTGCGCCGGTTGGAGAAAAATGTGAAGGAGGTGCTGGATGACTTCGGGGAGGACACGGAGAGGAAGACCCAACTCATCACTGGCCGCCGAGTCCAGCTGGCTGAGGATCTCAGTAAGACACATGCACACACACATAGAGCAGAAAAATATGGCTGTTAATAAAATAATAATAGAAACACAAGCATACACTTTCGAGGCCGAAGTGAAAATGAGACAGGAGGCAGTTTGTCACTCTCAGCACATCCCATTGGTTGTTTTAGTGATTTTAATGGCCAAAGTGTGGGCTGTAAAGACCTTGTGGGTGAGCCTTGAAAAATAAATAAACAATTTTAAGTTTCAACTTTATATGTTTGAAATTACCAAAAAATATTTAGGATTCATTTAAAAAATAATTCTAAAAGTTGGGCCACAGCATTAGTAATGTGAATGGCTGTTGTATTTAGTAAATGGTTCTTGTAGAGGAAGTGTTTGATGTTGTCAGTAGGTGGCAGTAGTGCTAAAGGAAACTGTATAGACTGGTCTGATATAGCAGTATTCATTTAGTCAAAGCATCACACTGATAAAGTAACTTGAATGTCCACTGGCAATTGATGTTTTAAGCTTCTTTTTAAGGTGGATTCACTGTTGCTCTTCTCTCACTTGGTAGCAGGTCTTCACATAAGCAGTAATGCTGCCACATTTTAAACATGGAGATGTGTACTGGGATGAACATGTCTCACAAGGTGCTGGATTGGTGTAAAAACTTGAAAAATGTAAACCGCACCATGCTCGTCCCCATTTGTGCATGTATGGCTGGCCCCACAGGACTGAACACTATATACTCTACTTACCTGTTCCTGGTGACGTCTCTCATATACACTAAAATGTGTTTTTACTGTATATCTGGAGGCTTTAATTGTTTGTGTCTGTTTGAGACAATCCTGACAATTAAATGCAGAGCTATGTGTAGAGTCCACTCATGCCTAAAACATAAGCCCAAACTTGCCCAAACACATTCGCACACACGCACACACATGGTGACTCTAACCTATTTAGTTACAATGCATGCATTATAATGACTTTGTCTTTGATTTGACCAAATAGCATCTGTTTGAACTTTGTAAAATGTTGTTTGTCATTTAAAAAGATGTCTGGTAAAAGTTATGTTAAATGTGTGTTAGTGTTGAGGTTTTCGGCTCTAAATAGAGCAGTGGAATTATTTGTTTGTTTGTTTTTCAGGCTTTTTAGGAAAATATTGTTGCACGGTTGTTTCAAGTAAATGAATCATAATTTGGAAAATCTTTGTGTTTTCAGAGGTCATGAACCAGACCCAATCACAAATGCCTGGCGTGATCATTTGTTGTGTGTATGGCTGGGATAAGGCTTCTATGAGTCAGACTGCCAGTATGGCTCTGGTCTCAGTTTGAGCCTGGCATTAATGGTAACCAGAGATGGAGGGAGAAGATTTCTCTGTTTTTGGCTCACAAGCTACCCCTCTAGTCGTTGACTATTATTCCTGTCTTGGACTGTGTCACCAGTGACATGACCAGACCTGTACATCTTGTCTGGTGTCTCCATGGAAATCTAAATCTTGATTCATCTAGAGGCAGTACATCGAGGAACGCAGACTGTTGGTTAGCACCCCCTGACAGCCGTTGGTGGGAGTGTTATACGTGAGAATTTCTTGCCTAGTTTTTCCCTGCTGCTACAGGATTCAAACCCTCTGTGGAAAGGCCATTAAAGCAGGTTGCTAATCTCCTCCTTTCCCCCCTAACATGATCTGTGGCAAGCTTGTGTGCACTTGTGCTGTTGCGAATAGGCTTCATAGATTCAGAACCAGTAAATGTACACCAATTCCTCGCATTTATTTCGGTTATATATAGTATATTGTTGTACAATGACACTGTGCACATGTACTATATCTGCACTGTTAGTAAGTTTTGAAAGTCTTTTCTTGGGGGTGGGTCCTACACATCAGCTAATTTTTACCTGTCTGCTTGCTGAAGGCTCCTATTAACAGCTGGTACAATGAGTTGTCTCCAGATTTGGTCTTATTCAGGAAAACTCTGCTTATTAAGCAAACATAAAGCGGCACGAAAGGCCTTTTCAGAATTCTCTGTGTGACACAGGCACACAGATAATCATAGTTCCTGTCACCACAAAGGCACACACACTGGCAACCATAATTTATACACACCTACCTCAAAGTGCAAGTTGCACACACACAGGACACTATTCTCTCATTTGCACCATCAAGTCCTTAAAACCCCTTAAAATGCTTGCATGAACCTACATTTTACAGATTAAAGAGCATTAACACGCCTTCAATGCACTATGGTAATTAAAAATATGATTCATGAATGTGGCATTTTCTTAAATATCGTTTGGTCACAAAAAAAAACTTAAAAAGTCAGTTAGTCTCAACTGCATCACCAAGAATCGTTTCAGGATGGTTAAAGTTTTCTTTCTCTGGACTCTAAACTTGACACAGAAGTCTGTCTGTATTGGAATAGGCTACAGTAATTTTGTCTCATTGGTGGTTTTTATGATCTTTTTAATAATAAGAGGCTGAATGACTTCATTCAAGACTGAATGTTTCCCTGAATTTAAAGGTTTATATTTTCAGGGCATTTTATTGGCTGTTCTCAACCAGTAATAGTCACTTGATTTTTAAATGTATGTTAAATCTGATTCCACATGAAATTTATTGAACTGAAAACATTAAAAAGTGACCTTACGGCGCCTACATTAGCTATATTTCTGACTCTAGTTGTGTAGTGACAGGATTCAATTGGCGGTACTTTGCCCTCTGGCCCTGAGAAGTCTCATCCTGCTGTCTACTTCCTGCTGCCAGATATTCTTGGCTTTTATACACAGAATCTAATTGATGGGTGTTGCGGGGGCCTCAGATATTAAAACATTAACCATGTAAGAGTGTTCCACATGCATTTAAACTCTTACAAGTGCACACAATTCCTGTTGTTTCCCTTTTTCATATGGGATCCCTGACTACTGATAGGGGACTGATGTTGTGATTTCCGACAAATGAATGACGCAGGAGTGTGTGTGTTTAGTTTGACTGACCAAGACTCTGTTATCACCCTCAGAAAACACACTGACCCAGACAAGGATTATTTGAAGTGGGGTTGTATCAGGTACTTATACATAGTCAGTGTGTTACCTACAGTAGATGGATTTTGACATGCCCCAGGTTTGGAGAAGCAGCAGGAATACCAGGATAGAAAGCTAAGAAATGCGGTGCTGTGGAAAGGGTCAGCAGCTAAACGTATTTTTGCCACCTAAAAAAAATAAATATTAGGACAGTGTATGGTATACTTAGATTATTTTCACTATTTTGCCATCAAAACGCCGTTACAAGAGCCAGATATCGCTCTGTCTCACTCAGCCAGACTCCATATGCAAAAACAGTCATTTTACTTTGCAGAACACAAGAGTTGCTGGTCTACAGCTGCCACACACTTTTACTTTCTCTGACTGTGTGAAAATCTCATGTTTTCACATCACAACTGACAAAGAAAGCATTAAACGGTCTGAGTCTGACTGGTAAAATATATTCATGTAAGTTGATATAGGAATTTAGTGTGGCACACTGAACTGGAAAAAAAGAATGATTCATCAAATATTCATACTCAGGAACAGCCCTAATCCACTGAAACAAATGCACAAATTTCACCAAGCATACCAATACATGCAGACACAGTCAAACTACATGGTGGGATGCATAGTAAAGAGATTCAAACACACATAAACACACACTGTGTGTTCTGTAGGGGACTGTTTCCACTTCCTCTACAGTGGAGCCAGGTTTTCTGTGACACCAGCAGCCTAGGGGAGAGGAGGGAACACACACACACACAGATCTCCCTCCATTCCACACACTGTCAGGAATGCCCAGACCTGCCTGGCCTTGCAAATATCCTATAAGGCAAGGCGATCCCAAACTTTCCCAAACAGGCATGACATTCCCACTTCCCACCACCAAAGACTCTGTTCACTGATAGATGTGGGAATGTGGTTGAAATCTGTCATGGGATCTATTGGGTAGAAACACACCTGTGCATGCACACCATACCCTCTTGCAGGCTCTCTGGGTCTAGCATGGGAATATGTAATAATATGCTCTCTAGTAAATCTCAGTTGTTCACTTTCATAACTGCTGAAGTAGTTTATTTTAGAATGGGAAGCAACATCTAAAAATCAGCTGGTCCAGGGCCAAAGCAGCTTGTAAAGTGGTTGCTGAAGTTCAAATGTTCAGATGTGTCTTATGTTTGTTTTCTCTTATGTTTGGCTTTGGGTTCTGCATCTAAGCAGCCAAGAGTTAGATGATAGAAGGGTTAGAGCCACAGTACTCAGGTTTTAGACGTCAAAACTATTTCTGTTGTTGTACAATGGTTGTGTAATGTGAAAGTATAAGAGAATGAAACAAGAGCTAAAGACACAATGTAGATAAATCTAACCGTGCTAAACTTCATGCCTTGAACCATAACGATCCTGGTGTGTGTCTGGCTGGTTAGTTTATTAAAAAACACACTTAACACCACTCAATTAGTTTTAACTCATAACTGTAATATTACAGTATTCTTCAGATATTCCTCCCAGCATGCCCTAAGCCCTAATTTTATGGTGATGTCAGATTTTTCTTTTCATCCTACCCAGAAAATGTATGTTTCAGAGTGGTAGCTTTGTCAATCTGTCAGGTTGAGTTAGTGGGTGAGTGGAGGATCTGGGTCATTAGCTTTCTGACACTTTGCACAGGCCCTTCTGTGTAATGTAGCCCAGACCCGTGGGTGGGGATATGTGGGTCCATCAGTCTAGACTGAACTGCATGGGTGATGGGCTGACTCGGTGACACGCCTCAAAGCACAAGTGAGGAAACTTCTAAGGGTTCAAAAGTCTTTTGAACCACAAAGTTCATGCCAAAAAGTTGTGTCTGCACAAACTTTTTCATTTGTGGCAGTCTTCTAAAGGTCTTTAGGGGGTTTAATCCTCAATTATTAATGCATTGGCATGTCCAGTTACTGCAGTGTGATGTGGCAGTCTCCAGAGGCTAGCTTTAGTGACTCTGATTGATGGTATCTGAGGGGGAAAATGTGTATTTTTTATGTGCATTCTGTATTATCAGGAATTTTGATATGTCAAAAGAAGCATTGATCCATCAGCCAGCAACTGAAATCGGATGGTTGCAACTTGATTGGCTATGACTGATGACCAGCTGATCAGTGCCAGATATATCCTTTTTTCTTTCATTCATTCATTGTCTGTAACCACTTATCCTTGAAGGATCGTGGGGGGCTGGAGCCTATCCCAGTTGACAAAGGCGAGCAGCAGGGTACAGCCTGGACGAGTCGCCAGTTCATCGCAGGGCATTTTTTCTGGGCCGGTTAAATTTACACGCATGTGCCGCACAGTGGTTGATGTCATGTGCACAGCAACACAGACAGTAACATCACAGCGATGCACATGCTAGCATGTCTTCGGCATTAAGAGAACCATTAGACTCCAAGAACATTCTGGGAGTCTATCGCAGGATAAATAGAGTAGAGGACGTGAGTAGAGAGGGCAAGAAAATGTGAGAGAAGACAAAAAGAGAAAGCAGGGAAGAAATGAGGTTAGAAAAAAGAAAGAAGGAAGAGGGATAGAGATATGAGTACAAAGCCTGGCAGTAACCTGGAGCACCTCTGGAGAAAATGTAAAACTTATTTGATAGTCAGTAAATTAAGTAAAGATTGTTCAAAACAATACAATATTAACATTTAGAAGTATCGAAAGTACCAAAGTAGGAAAACAGAAAAGCACTATGTGCTCATTCAAGACCTCAAGTTTGTTCAAAACCGGTTGTGTTCAGTGTTCAGTGACAATTTCTGTAGCAACACTCTGTGCAAATTGCTCACTTCAAAAAAAGGAAATCATTCTGTTTTGTGTGCCTACAACTTCTTTTTTTCTTTTTGTTGTGGTATCAAAAGAGGTATTGAGTATCATTTTTTTAATACTAGTATTGTATTAAAATTAAAATTCTGTTACCTTGACAATCCTAATTAAAGGCACTTGATAGGAGCTGCACAAGCCTCTTTCTAGCCATGCAGTTTTCTGTAGGAAAAGGGATTTTGTTTATTGTTGTCTATGAACCAACCGCAGTGGATGCATTATGAAATCATCATTCCTGTTCTCCCCTCATTCTTCAGCAGCTGAGATCGCCTCAGGCCCAAACTTATGGCCTGACCCCACAGGTCAGCCAGCTAATACCACAGGCTACTTGATCCGGCTGGCTTTCTTCTCCACCTCTCTCTGGATCTCTCTGTCACTATTTCGTTGCCTCTGTCAGATTCTGTCCAACTGACCCTGTCCCTCTCTGCCTTTACTCTCCCTTGACAGATGGGGAGAGAAAAAAAAGAGCAAAACAGAGTGGAGACCTCGTCTCCACCTGACAGCTTCTGCTATAGGAAAAGGAGGGAAGAGAGGAGGGAAAAGAGGAACAGATAGGAGGCGGGAGAAAGGATAAACACAGTTAACAAAGGCAGAAATGTGCTCCCAGGGGCAGTGTGTTGTTAAGCTCTATTTGCCTCTACTCGCAGGCAGGCTCACAATCGCTCAGGTTACAAATACAGGTCAGGTGTGTGCGTCAGTGAGTGAGAGCGTGAAAGCACCGTTAATGAGTGGTACAATGTACAATTCTAAGAGGTGTGTGTGTTTGTCAGCGTGTGCCAGACCAGCTGTATGGCACAGTGCCGTCTCTGGAGCAAAGCCCAGGCCTAATGTTCAGACTCAGGCCTCTTAGGAGACCACTGGGATGTCGCTTGGCTGCTTCATTGCCCCTCGTAGAAATTGTGTTTTGTGTGAGTGTGTTGTACTGGAAAAAGTACCGTGTTGCCTGATTTGAGAAAGTGCACTAAACCCAGAGTGTTACCAGAATTACTGCTCTATTATGAACTGTTGGATGTCATATTTAATATTGTGAGCGTCCAGACACTTTACACTCGTGAGCATAAATCATGACTGCACCATTCTGCTAAAAGGTTTGTGTCAGCAAATTATGTCATATGGGACATTCGTCATTTATAATATATAGACCTTCTTTTCAAGGGAGCTATTGGTAGGATTTAATGGTTGTGTTAACTACAGGGTTTATGGTCTTTTTAAGCCTTTTTTGTATTACTGCAATATTAGTTTTGAGTTTACCCTGTATTACCTTGACAGTGTATGCATACTCTTCTAACAGTGACCCATGGCCTTTGCCTTTGCTTTGAGTGTTGGCAAATCGCACCAATAGTTCTTTTCTGTTTGTCTGCTCCACCTCTTCCTCTGTCACATGAATTGGCCGTCCAAGAAGGAGACAAAGTGGTTCCCGGCTGTCGCTCCCCTCGTGGTGGCTTTTTATCTGCTTTGTCAGATTGATAAAGAGTCTGTGTACAGTGCACTGGCACGAGTACCTACATTCACACACTCACACACTATGGCTCTTATTGACACATTATTACATCAGCGCTTTTCTTTAGTGTGAATTTGAGGTCACTTGTTGACTTTAACACCTCAGTCATGGGAAGTAGGTTATGTGTGAGATGGTGTGCATTATATTATTTTATTCTTATGAGAACATATTTTTTAGGCCATGCAAGTGAGGACTTTATTGCAAAGCGATGTGGCAAATGTGTCAGTTTCTCAGGTCTTCCAAGTCTACTTAAGTATCAGATTATTTCGGATCTTTCACATCATTCCATTAACTCTTACACTAACACTAAAAATAGTGTTTTGTAAATCAGTCAGTCAATGTAGTGATTTTTATATAGAGACAGAAGCCAAGGTATTTATACTCTGCGATCTGTGCAATAATAAATCTAGTCACAGTGGAGATTTTGATTGTTATCTTTCTATGATCTGTATGCTGATAGAGGGTGTCACAATTTCAATATTAAATCTAAAATCAAGCTATCAATTTCAATACATTAAGCCTAATCAAAGGCACTTTTTAAAAGAAGAATTTGAAAAATGTAAGTGACAGCTGTCAGGGCATAAAACCAATGATCTGTTGATGTTTACCATTCAAGTTGTGATAGTCTAACAATGGCATAGCTGTCAGTGCAAAATAGTTATTTGAAAAACTTTTTTAAAAAAATCAAAAAATGAAATCATGACCTTTCAAATTTGAATCGTGGATTTAGAAAATCATGACACCTCTAATACTGATACTGTATTTGTCTATATGTATCTTGTGTTGTGCAGTTCATCAAAGAGAAGTTATAATTACTAATTGGCTGATTGAACAGAAACAGAAACATCGGTAGTATTTTCCAGTCAAAGATTTGTTTGATGGACAATGACTTTTTTTTTCCATATATATCAGTAACCATTACACATCCTCCATTACACTTAAAGTAGGGCTGAACAGTATGCAATAAAAACATTGTGATTATTTTGTGACATCATGTGATTGCAATATGAGTCAAGATTTTAGTGGAAATGATCATTTTTGCATTTCACTCTCCCTGGAAAAAATATAAAAACGATCATGTGATTTTTGCTGGGGTCTGTCCCAAACAAGCATGTTCCTGTATGTCTGGAGGACACGATGGCTGCAGCATCAATCTAGCACCAAAGTGCTTCATTAATAATGGTATGATGTGACAGATATTCCTTTCATTTAAAAAATCCCTCCTGAGATTTGGATATTGCATTGGCCTTATTGCAATTTTGATAATATTTCAAGCAGAGCATGTGAGCGGAGCGGAGCGCCGCGCAATTCCCGCTCCCCGCTCAGGAGGATGTTCGCTCATCCGCTCTTCCGCTCAAAGTTGCACCAGGACGCTCCGCTCAAAACCGCTCAGCGCTCATCTTAAATTTCCTGCCGCTCCGGCTAAATCGCTCCACGCTCCGCTCAAATTGTTAGGAGAAATCATTTTCTGACATTTTTCCTTCATGTAATTATGCCAGGGCCCTGGGACACATGGCGTTTGATTTAATGATGTGACCAATACATGTCAAGTCTTATTTAACTGGCTGTTAAATTATCGCGCTGTTTCCCAGCTGTGAACGTAACACCTCGCTCCATTCATGTTGCCCCGCGTTTCCTATTTAATTATTAATTTATTTACTAGAGTAGCCTACGTCAAAAAAAAAGGTCACTTCGCATCCCAAGGAGATAATAGCGTAATGCATGCATGCGATCCATTTTCAAAAACAGGCTC
>JAJHUR010102584.1:0-38119 GCA_027495735.1 Lutjanus campechanus
GCTGAATAAGGGACAACAATATAAACAAGGATTTGGATAAGTCAGAGTCATCATCACCAGTTAAACCACCCAGTACCAAGACCTGCCCACACTCAGCCAGTCAGTAACATTAGATACAAAAGAAGTGTGTCAAAGAAAATCACAATATGAGTAAATAGTGTCATTTCATAAGTATAGAGAGTACATGTTAAGTACAGGTAGCTGTTTATAAAATATACAAATAGAAAAGGCTCTTTGATAGCTTCATCTTTTGATTTTCATTTAACTACTGATTCACCATTAACATCAAGACAGAGAGAAAATTGAATCTGATGTATTTTATTCACAGCCTGCCTACATTTATAATGGGAGGACTTTACTGGACTTTACAGTCATAAAACCACACTATGAAACATTTTATGTTTCAAGTCATTGGTTATTTTGCCACATCAGCCATTTACATAAGATTACGTCAGTGCTCTCTAAATCTTTAAAGTTTCCTTGGCCTCACTGAATCCCAGAATGCTATGCATTCATATTTTGATGCCAATAACAATTCAGAGATATTACAGATGAACACATTTTATGGTCAAGGCCATAGATTTGCTTTTACAAGATAACATAATGGCTTGTATTCCAGTGCTCTGACTAAAACAGGCACTATAGACACATTTAAAGGAACAGCTCAATTTGGGGGATATTCAATCACTCTCACATCTGTTAGCTAAACATAAAGCTAAAGCTAACAGGTAATTGCCTTAGCTTAGCATAAAGACTGGGGACAGGTGGAAACAGCTAGCTTGCCTCTGTCCAAAGCAAAAAATCCCCTCACTTGCACCTCTTAAGTGCAGGTGCAAAGCCACGCTAGTAGTTTCCCTTTGTTCCTAGTCTTTATGCTAAGCTAATCAACCCCTAGCTCAAACTTCATATTTAGCACACACACGAGAGTGGCAGCCATCTTCTCAGCAAACTGTCATTCGAAAATGTCAAACTATTCCTTTAATGCATAAATTGAAGGGCTATAATTGAAAATGTAATTTTAATCTAAATGAATTTAAACGAATGTGTGAATTGTTAGCGTGATTTAAAATTAGTTTAAATAGTAGATTAAAATTCAAGTGTTAACTAGGCTGTAATTGTTAGACCAGATAATCTTTGCAAAAAACACTGACTTAATGGTTTCTAACACAGTATAATACTCAAGAGTAAAGTTTGTTCATTAAACTGTTTGTCTTTGCAGTGAACTTGGCCCTGCCATCGTCTGAAAACTGAGAAAAAAAATAAGAAATCAGGAATTAATTCTGCAAGACGTCTAATTACTGGTTGTCATTTTATTTGTAAAATGATTAGCATAAAGACATGACTGTGCAACCCAACCTGTGAGAGCACACACACACACACACACGCACGCACACACACACACACACACACACACACATACAAACAGGTACACTTCCAAGCTGATGCAGAGATATTAAACTTAACTTAATACTAGATGTTTTAATGTGTGTTTGCATCGGCCTAGTCTATATCCTGGAGCTCTTATTTTGCACGTAGCCTCGTCTCCTATATCTTCATGTAACTTTATCACCAGTTTCCCCAATTCCTTACTTCTTTATCTCTCTCTTCATGTTTTCTGTTTTTGCCATCTGTCTACTTGTTGTTTCAAAGTATTTTTTCTCCTCTCTGTTTTCTTATTTATTTACGACTATTCTTTCCTTCATTTCCCACTCTTTCTCTTATTTGATTCGTTTTGCAACATCCAGATAGGCGAATTGGATCTCCCTCTCAGCAGGGCAGGTGTTGGTGAACTCCTCCCTCTGATAGGCGCAGTTTAAGTACCTCCACAGCCCTGTCATCTCCGCTGGAATCTCAAAGCCACGGTATTTCTTGGCTACGACCTGCAAACAGAAAAACACGGGCAGGAGGGGTTCACAGGAAGTTGAGAGTGCTGGTTGTGGTCATCTCAGGGCTCTGGCAATCCAAATATTCTCAAAATCCACAAAAATCAAGCTCAATGTACCTTAAGAATGTGTAGTTTAGGCAGCAGGTTGCAGTCGGCTAGGGTGAGCTCGGACCCGTCTAGAAAGCTCCTGGTGGACTCAGGCAGGTCTCCTGAGGCGTCGCCATCGATCTCGTCAGGGAGGGGAGTCCTCAGGAATTCATCAAGACGCCGCAGAGACTTCAGCAAGGCTTTCTCTAAGGCTGCAGACAGAGGTGCAGGCAGAAGGAGTAGTACAGATGATATGTATCTTCCTTAAGCGAGATTAATGGGGCAAACATGGCTGTTAAAGGTAGAAATCTCAATCTCAACAATCCCAACAATGTCCACTAACCTCAACTAACCTAGAGCTCTCTAAACATTATAGTCAAGTTGCATATTTTGGCCATGTGGTGCAATCAAACAAGAAGAAAAAGCATTCATTTAGAGTAATGTTTGCGTCAGCCTGAGTTTAAATCCAATATTGGAAAATATTAATTGCTGCAGCTTTAAGGAAAATACTTTTGAGTGCTAGTGAAAAGAGTTGAAGCCAGCCCTCATTCACAGATGCTCTTACCGTCGTTGGTGTCTTTCCGTGGGTTTTTAATGTAAGCTGAGAACTTGGCGAACACATCAATGCCTGCCGTGTTGGCTTCACGATGTCTGGGAGCCAGTCTGGGGTAGCTGATGAAGACACATAGAAGAAGTCAACTGAAAACCCCTGTTTACATTTTCTTGTACGGTCCTGACATTTCATAATGTATCATCATTTAAACAGCTGATACAGTGAATGAGCTGTCAGGGAGTTTTCTTTCATAGTTTGGATGTAGTTATGTTTCAACTGAGTACATTTGCGTATCCGAAAGATACACCTGTGTATAATGTTTGACCGTGTGCAGCCTGGAGAAGCATAATTCCAGCTGAAGCGTCTTCTGGCCAGCATCAGTATATTCATGTGGGATTGTGTGTGTTTCTGTACCGTGGTGGGGTCAGTTTCTCCTCCAGGAACTCCTCTATCTTGTTGACGTCGACCTTGACCTCGCCATTAAAGGTCACAAAAGGAGGGTTTGTTCCTGGAGCGAGGTCCTGCAGGTCAGCTGGCTTCCTGACAACACAAAATAAAACAAGAAGTCTGTAATAAGACTACAACACTATTCCTTTATTATTAGATATTTCAAGTACTTTCTCCTCACGCCACAGATACTGAGGCAGAATCATGGGCATTATGACATCCTTTATGTTTTTCAGGATTTCACATCAGTAATGACTGACTGCACTGAGAATAAAAGCTTTTCAGTGAATGTTCTGCCCTAAGGACAAAATGCACACAAGAAGGAAAACAAGCATTATGGAATGTAATGCCAATATAGAAATGTGTTCAGAGTATGAATATGTGCACGTAGCAGGTTACCGTTTGAGGTCGACTGTGGTGACGTTGAAGATGACGCCTTTAAGCCACAGGATCATGAAGAGTCTCTGAGAGAACGGACAGTTACCAATGCTCTCTCCATCACTTCCCGCCTACACACACACACACACACACACACACACACACACACACACACACACACACCAGTGTAGAAATGAGAGAATGTGTTAGATTAAATATAAAGCCTAGGTGAGTTTCAGTGCCTAGAATGAGCTGCAGAATAAGTAAACTCACAAAATCATTTTAAAAACAATGTATATATACTAATATATTCACAGGATTTTATCTGCATGATCCCAAAATATAAAATACAAAAGCAAAGTCCTGGGACTGTGACCTGCTACTGAGGTAATCCACCAGGATGTGCACTACTGACAACAGAGTGCCCCAGAAATGAGTACAAAACCCAAAAATGTGTTTGCATTTTTTGCACCTCTGGTTCCGTAATCTCATTGTCAATTTTTTTAATGGGTTTTTGATTAGATGCCTGAAGTTTAAGCCATGGAAACATTTTGTTCTGCAACATAAAATACATCAGTAAATACCCCACTTGTTAATTTTGAAGCTTTTATGTGTCTTAAATAAGGCGGTTGTGTTGGTCATTTGCATTTTAATTCTGGCAATTGCATTTACTCTTTAAAAACCAGCGGGGTCCATATGTTAAGATCATTTTGTTAAACAAAACATATAAGTATCATAAACTTTTGTTCACCACTGAGATTACTGGTTTCTGTGTGGTCTGTCATGTCCCAGTAGATTACCATGTGGCACACATTACACTACAAATTACCCAATCGTGTTTCAAAAACAGATTATATCTCAAGTCATCTGTCTCAAGTATGACTCAAGTCTTGAGTTTCAAAACTGGCTCAAGTCCCCCTACCTCTGGTAATTTGACCTTGAGTGAAAGTTATACCACTATTCCCACTCAAAAGGGTAGAAATATTTGTTTTCAGCATTGATGTAATATCTCATCCCATCACTTTTATTATTTAAATCTCCATTCATTAATACCTAAATATAAAAAAAATAATTAAATAACTGTGTAATGTGAAAGGGGTGGTGACGCATCAACTTTGCACCATTTTAGCTTCTTCTAGCTCATAATGTTCCACATCCAACAGCTGAAGAAGCAGATAATTTCCCTTTAGGAGTCAGTGGTGACCAAACCACAGTCTGATAATGATTTAGCTATTTGTTAACTTTTTTAGATATCTGTTTAAAAAGATTAGCCCTCAACTCAGTTCTCATGTCTCAAGTTGTTAATCGGACTGTAAAACATGACTGGTGTACAGATAAGGAAGACTTGGCCAGGATCTCTGTTACTTGGATATCTGCTGGCGATACTGGAAGCACCAAAACATCAGCCATTGTACCCAGAGGCTAAATCATCATCAGACAACAGCAGATGGTTCTGAAACAGACCATACCCCAACCACAGCTACCATGGATATGAATACTCAATCAAAAGGCACTCACTGTGACCAACCATTGTTTCTGTGAATTGCGGTACATTGCTTACCTTGACAAACAGTTCAATGGTAGGGAAGCCCAATTTTTTAACTGCAATGTCATACAGTGACATGGTGAACAATCCAGTTCAGCATTCCTGATGACTTGAAACACTTAAAAGACAGCTTCTTATCCCGGTACTGATGTTTTCAGATCAGGACAAATATAGTATATTCCATGTTTAGTAAATCCATAAGAGCTGTCCTGTTATCTTCCAACAAATCCATGATAACCACCAATCGCCATATCTGCCTGTCTGTGTGTCCGTCTGACTATTTGTCCATCTGCCTGCTCCTCGGACTGCTTGTTTGGTTTTTTTCTGCTTTCTCTGGTATGTCAGTGTCTCCACCACACACAGACTCTCTTTGTCAGAGCAAGTACTAAAAAAAGAGTCTCAAGTATAAGTGTGTGTGTGTATTAATCACATTATTGGGAGGATCTAATCAGACAAAAAGCTAACCTTTAGATTTGGTAAACGTTATAGTAAGGGTTCTGGTTAGGCCTGTGGTGGTTACAGATCTAGGTGAGACCCATATACTGTAGATCCTGTCATATGTAGTGCTGAACTTGCCAGGAGCAGATATAATGGAGCAATATTCAACGGGTAATGTATCTATGTTCCTAGGGTCTTGTGTTCCAAGGGTCCATGTGTAATGTAAAGCTGGGCTACATAGGACCCTGGGTACATAGGACGTTGGGAACATAGGACCCTGGGAAAATACAACATTGGAAACATAGGGCTTTGGGCTGGGAGCATAGGACCTTGGGAAAATAGGACCTTGGGTACATACTGTAGGACCCTGGGCCTGGACAGTACATGCGTAGAACTTGGGTACAAAGGACACTGGAGTGGAAACATAGGAACTTGGAAACATAGGACCCTGGGAACATCAACAAGTTAATCAACTAGCCCTGAAAGTCCATATGTCACCGAGCTTCTAGCACCACCAATGACTTTCTGCTGCAGCTGTAATCTGACATGAGGTCAGAGTTTGTGTGAAGTCGGGAGGCACAGAACCGTGTAAGAGTTCCTTTATTTTTTAGAGGAGTGGGCAGAACTGGAATCTCCATCACAAACACGAACACAATGTATCCAGTGTGAGTGTGTGTTGCAACAGGGATGGAAAGATGTTTTTTACACCCACAGCAGCTGACATGTCTCTCTTTTATTTCCATGCACATTGTGGGTCTTTGTACGTTATATACATTTCACATGAAGCTGCTGCTAGTTGCAAATTCAACCCAGAGTAATTTGTCATCAAAATCTATGCAGAAAATGGTGTGGATAGAGGGGCTGTCAGATGGTAGCCCACCCTGTCCAAGTCCAATAAAAGTTGTTTACATCTGTCAAGTCCACACGAGGGGGGACCCAGTAGGGGGTGCGGCTCTAAAGAAGTTTAAGACGGGACAGCTCGGGTCAACAGATCAGCAGTGGGCCACCGTGAGTGGAACAGATTTTAATAGATGCCCTATATCAACCCTATGTATCGTGAACAAAGTAAACCTTTATCAGTCAAACCCTGGTCCTTGTTGCAATTGTTTCCAAACTGTTAACTGTAATGTATACATGCAGAATTCAGTTTGAGGTGAGTATGTGTTGTTTCCAGCAACGCTGTGCCCAGAGCTCTCAGCACCAAACAGCAGGCTAATCAGCTTACAGAGTGAGAATGTAGAGATTAACCCTGCATGCTACTGCGCTGCCAGCAGTAGAATAGTGCTGTTATTCAGTCAGTGGTCCCCCAGAGTGTCATACAAGACAATAACAGAAAGGAAACATACTCAATCAGAATAGTTCATCTTGAGTGTTCTGATCACATCATTGTGAAAGAACTCAATGAAATCCTGTCTAGATATTAACTGGTACGTGCTTGTGTACCTCGAGTGTTATTGAGTGCAGTGACACACAAGGACGCTTGAACCTTTCCATAATATTTCCATCTACCTCAGGCTGTGCTGCCAACAGAGTGCCTGACAATGGAGGCCATTGTTTGACTGTGAGCTCCCACGGAGAACAGACTTGTTGTGTGTATGTGCGAAGCAGCTCTCAGATATTAGTGCATTTTTTCTTGGCGTTAAACCTCTCTGCTGGCCGTAGAAGGCTGCCGTCTTTTATTCTCGCATTGGGTAAGGAATGTGTTGCTGAGCCACAGAGCAAAATTGACCTCTGTGTGTGCGTGCAGGTTAAGGTGATAAATACATTATTATTAAAGTTTGAGCACACACATGCAGAGCCTGGAAAAATAGTAGAGTATTGAATGTTTCTATTATTTTGTCCACAACCCTTAGAATCGCATGCATGGTGCAATGTAAGCCACCATGTCTGATGGATTAGGATATCACTGTCTTAATGAGATCAGGTAAGTAGATCAAGATGGGGTTTCTCTCTCACTTGCTCTCTATCTTCGAATCTCTCTCACACGCACATACACGCACACACACACACAGACAAGATTACATGCCAATAAGGACAGCCTGTATGCCAAAGACAACCACATCACACCAGCAAGTTTATAATCAGAAGGCAAAACCTAACTATGTTCACACCACCCTTGAAGTGTTGGGTTTCGAAATCTCTTGTCTGCAGGAATTATGAGTTCCCTTAAGTCTTTTGACTAGAAATGCTTACAACGACTAGCACACATGGAGCCATCTGACACTAATATGCAAAAAAAACTGCATGAAAGATGTACAGTGTTTAGTTTTAGTGGTTAAGTGTCCTTTGCATTGTGTTGCTTTGCTCTGTTGTAGGTTACAGTGTGATTGATAACCCGTGTGTTGCTACTATTTTTCTACAGGCATGCCATGGGACTGCCTCTCCCTGGGCTTATGTCCATACCCCCTTAGCCAAAATGGCTTGGCTCAACAGCAACCTAAATCCTGCGTTCGTGTTCGCCAGTCATGCCAGCCTCTTGATGAATGATGGTCCAAAACTGGTCCAAGTTTGCTGGTCCGGAGCTGTTCATGTGCTCCTAATTGGAACTTTCAGATTAACAGTCCATATTGGCCCAAGTCGACATTCTTCAAAAACTTGGCCTTAAGGCAGCATATATGAATCTAAGCTGGCTCACATTTGGGCCTCCAGTGCCAGAACATGCCAGTGCACTGTCACCTAGCTGCAGTTGGTCTAGCTAAGCTGACAATCTGTCTTCTGTCCAAAAAAATATGGCCTAACTGATTGCTTGTACTGATACAATGTATTCAGTAGAGTATAAAACAGGGTGAAACTTGCATGGAGCATGGAGTTTGTTTCTGTGATGAGTTTGCAGGATTTCAGGGCAAAAATAAGTGACACCACTGGTTACGTCAGGCACCAGTGAGATGATAAAACACAAACCAGGAAATTCAGTTTGAGTAAAGGGCCACAAACACCGGCAACATCTTGGCATGTTTCATTATGGATTGAAGCACAGCTCTATTTCTAAATGATTTTGAAATTTTGATGCTCTCTGGGATGGCACATCCTGCCAGCTGCGACCCTGGTTACTTCTTCTGTTCATATGATGCGTTTTTTTGTCTGTTATGGATGTGAATTGATTGAAGCTTATCACACATCAGAACATAGCAGTTAATTATATGATACTCAGAGGTTCAGCGTTTCAACCCTGACTTTATAATCTTTAAAATAAATGAGGACGTTGTTGTCGTGGTTTGGAGTTTTAGCTTAGTTTTCTCATTTATTTGAACTGCCTTTCGTCTTGTCTCTGCTGTTTTACTTCTAGTCTTTGTCTTTTTCCCCACCTTTTTTTTTGTTTTTGATTTGATTAGCCTCCCTGTGAATTTAGTCTGTGTATTTCACTCCTTTCTTTGCCAGTTTGTCTTTGTCCTCTGCGTCAGGCGCTTCAGCCTTTATTGCCTGTTTTCTGGACTTTGGATATTGGACTTAACTTGTCGAATTTGTTTGCCCTCTTTGGACTGTTTATTCTGGTCATCACCTGTACCTGCCTGACCATCCATGAGCCTTTTTGTGTTTTGATTCTGCTCATTAAAACATTAGAACTACACCACCTCTGCCTCTAGTCTGCATTTTGGGTCCATGTTTCTCCAAGTCACACCACTTGACATTGGTGGTTGTGTTTTTTTCAATGTAATGCTATTGTTGGCCTGAATACAGACTTAGGTTAAACAAGGTTAAAATGTCATGTTTTGAACACATCAAATTTTTAATTGCAAAGTTGCGTTTGTTTTCTATCAATATAGATACCATGAAAACCATGGAGGAACCCTTGTTCCCTTGTTTTTCTCACTGGTGTAAGAAGAGTTATGCACTTAGTATGTGTTGGTTCATTACCTTGACATAGAGTGAGATCTCGTAGTCCTGGTCTTGGGGAGTTGTGCTATTCCTGCACAAAGGAGGCAAAGGACTCTCCACCCTCTTATGGGAGATCAGTTTCACCTCCTCTCTCTTTTCATTGATCTCTTCCCGCTGGGGGAAATACGAACGGCCATCCTCCAACAGCACCACTCGCTTTTTCTTCACCTGCTCATCCCTCTTTTTGGGCAGAGATTCATCTTTTATCACTGACTTCAGCTCCTTTATCCAGTCGTCCTTCCTTGGCGGACTTTTCTCTTCTGGCGATGGTTCCTTCTTCACCCATTCTTTTCTTCCCCTGTCAGATTCCCAGATGTCTTTTTTTACAGGCCTCAGTTCTTTCCTCCATTCTTTCACTTCTGGTGCTTTCTCTTCCTCAGGTTGATCTTTTTTAATCCAGTCATTATCTTTTCTCCTGGATGACAGCACTCTTGTTGTACCCAGTTCTTCTTTCCTGAGCGGCTGTGGCTCAGGACTCAAGATCCCATTCTCCATTGCTTGCTTCAGTCCTTTAACTCTTCCATTTATATCTAACACATCCACATCAACATCTACTACATCTCTGTTGTCGTCCTTTGGCTTCTCATCCTTCTCTACTACCTCTGCTTTTTCATCTTCCTGTTTGTTATCATTCTCCTCAACAAGTTCAACCTTTTCTTCTTGCAGTCCTTGATCCTCTCCATCCTTTGTCTCGACTTTGTCTTCAGATGGGGCAGTAATGGTAACAGGCTCTTGTTCATCAAGTTCTGTACATGGACTGTCCTCTATCTCTTCAATGTCATCATCTAAAACAGTCACAGGCTCTTCTGCCAGCTCCACCTCTGCCTCCATTGCTTCTTCTTCTGCTCCTCCTCCTCCCTTCTCATCTTCTACAAGGGTCTCCTCTCTTAGTTGTTCTCCTAAGTTTTCTCCCCAGTCTGTCCCTGCTTCTTTGAAGACCTGTGAATGATGTCCTTGCAAATCCCCTCCCTCCTCTGTTGTGGACTCTTTCTCCTCTGACATGACCTCAGCTCCTGGCTTATCAGGTTCAACTTCACCCCCTTCCTCCAGTTCAAATGCCTCCTCCACCTGGTCCAAATCCACATCTTGTTGTGTGTCTACAGGTGCCTCTTCCACCCACTGCTGTACTGGTTCTGGAAGCTCTTCCTTTGCCTGGCTGTCAGCTTGAACAACCTTCTCTTCTTGCATTTCTAGTTCACCTCCTCCTATGTGCTGTTCCTCACGCAATGACTCTCTAACAACATTATCACCTGTCTTACCCTCTTCTTCTGTTCTCTGCCCTCCCCCATCCATCACTGTTAGAGTATTAACCTGTCGCACTTGCTCTTCCTCGAGCACCTTCTGATTGATCCCTACCACTCTTGTTTCCTCAATCCCTCCCTCTGTCTGCGTCTGTTCTTCAACGTCTTCTACTAAAGCCAAGTCCAGTTGCTCTACCTTCTGATTTGCTTCAACCCCTTCGTCAAGAACATCTTTAGAAGGGGACACTGCATCTTTCACAAGCTCCTCAACCTTTGCCTCTGTGCAATCCTCCTGTTGCCATGTGCTAACATTATCAATAGACTCAACTTCCTGATGGTTGAATTCTGAGTTGTCCTCATCAGCGTTTTTGATTTCATCTTTATTCTCACTGGTTAATTGGTCAGTCTGATTGGCCATCACTTCAACTGTGCCAGTTGTCTCGAAGGGTACGCCATTGTTGCTAACGGTCAAGGTTTGGCATGCATCATCTTCATTGTTGACTTGGTCATTTATCCCCTCCTCTATCCCCTCCTCTACTGTTGGATCCTCAACACTTTCTGTTACCTCACCATCAGTGTGAAGAGAAACAACTTCTGTCTTGGCTGTATCATCAGAAGACAACTGTGTACCCTCTCCTGCCTCTTTTACAAGAGTACCTGAGTCCTCAACATGCTCTGGATTGTCAGTACTGGACACTATCTGGTGCTCTTCCAACCTATTGTCTCCGTCATTGGTCTTATGCTCCCATAGCTCTGTTTCTGCACATGCTATCACTGCCTCTTCATTTTCCTCATCTTCCCTGTTTTCTTCATTGTTTCCATTGCTGTCTAATATCTGCTCTTGACCTTTCTCAACCTCTATCAATGCTGTCGTTGTATCTTTTGACTCTTCCTCTCCCGTGTCATTCCTTCTAGTCTGTTCATCCATCATTTTGTGATCTTCATCCATCACTTCTACCCCTTCCTCCCCATTTTCCTCCACTCTTTCACCTCCTCCCTCCCCCTCTGTCATTACTCCATTTGGTAACAGTGCCACTTGGATAATCCTCACTTCCTCCCTTTCACTCTGTTTTCTACTTTCTCCTTCAACTTGCACCTCTCCTGCTCCGGCCATCATCAAAACATCCTCCCCTACCTCCTCAGCAAGTTCCACCTCCCCATCTTCCTCCTCTCCCTCCTCATCCTCTCGTCCCCTCTGGGTATCCAGGTCTGAACAAATACCTAGCGGGCTGTGGATAATGGCATCTGGGTTTGGGCAGGAGTCTGACTGAGCCATTGGAAAGTTTGAGGAAATGATGGGACACTTACTTTGGAATAATTGGTGCCCAAGTTTCTCAGATCAATGAGCAACTCTGCAAGATGGCAAGTCTGTGAAATAGGCTAAGTATTCCAGAAAATGTCAGAGACGGATTTTGGAGGTACTAAGATTGCAGAATTGTTCCAATTTCCAGATTAGGTCCAAAAAGAAGTGTTTCTAAGGAGGTCAAGGTTCCAAAGATTGCAAAAATACACCCAGAATTCCAGAAGATATTCAAAAAGGACCTCACAGTGTTTTTGATGTTCCAGGACGAGAGGCAAGGAGTAAGAATAAAGTGTCTCAAAGGTCACAAGAGGACTCAAATCGTGGAATAGCTCCCAAGTTGCTTTGTGAAGAGTGATTTCGGATGAGCCGGGGTTTCCACGCTGGTACAGAAATGGATCTCAGAATGTTTACAAGGCTTTGAAGATCATTAAAGACCTTTAGGATTCTCAGGAAGTTCCAAATTTCCAGGCAAAAGAAAATAAATCCGGATTCTGGGATTTCACCTCCAAGGATCATAAGACAATATATATTATTCAGGCATACAGGTTTAGGTTTATAACTCTTTTTGCTCTTTGCTTGAGGCTCTCGAATCAGCACTGCACCTTAAGCAGAGTTAGACATCATTAAATACAGGCTACCTCTCTCTCCCTCTCTCTCTCTCTCTCTCTCTCCCTCCAGAGGATTAAATGGAGGCTGATCCCCACATGACCAACAGCTTAAACCCCTCTGCCACCCAGGGACCAGCACCATTTGAGTTGAGGTTCCTTACACACACACACACACACACACACACACACACACACACACACACACACATTATTACCCTGAAAAGTTTTTTTTCACTGCTCTGACATACTTTATCTCCTATTTCAATAAGCTTGCAACATGTGCAACATGTGGATGGGCATAACTTACATTTCTATTGTGCTCTTTCTTTTCAGTGTTATATGTCTGTCTTTCCATCGCCTATATATCAAAATAACTATTATTTAAATTAAGTAAAATATTTCTCTGTCTCTCTGCACTTATTCCACATGCTTCTCTTCCATAAATTAGATAACAGTGATAACTGTATAATATTCTTAAAACTGTAATAAGTAGAGCCTGCCACAAGAGGGCAGAATCTTGACTTCAAATAATACTATGTTGACCACAAGATGAGTAGAGCTGCAATCTAAAACACTGCAGAATGTTTTTGAAGAATGTAAGGCAATAAAATTAATAATTAGTAATAAATATAAGGTCAGAGCTTACCATTGAGCAAAGGATTTCCTCAATCTTGGCCACTTTGTTAACTTGCAGATGCCAGCATTTCTATTCAACCAAATAATTGCAATAATACACACAACGCCAGATTTCACACACAGATTTTACCCCTTAATATTCACCCAATAAATCATCCATGAAAAAGAATATACAGAGGCATTTATTGGCATGCAGATGAAAGACTGAATAGTAGGAGGTTTAACTGTGCTAGTTTTCAATATTCGTATTTTGCTTCATATAAATTGTATAATTCTCATACTTTTGAAGACTTTTAATAATAATTTATGTATTGATTCCTAGTGTTTTACCTGCATCTATGTCTATTGTTTACTGGCTTTAACATATTGCTGATTTAATTTTATGTATATTAATGTTGTTCATCATTAATGTTCATAATGTAAAATGTTACATATTGTATGTTAGGTGTGGCCCCAGGAAGATTAGCTGATTGCCATGGTTATTGGACTAATGAAGATCTTTTAAACAAACAAATAAAACATATATGGTGCATTTAGGGAAATAAATAAAATAATGAATTAAAAAAAAATCTTTATTAGCAAGATGGCAAAATTATACCCAAAAAAGCAAAAAAGTAAGCTTTTGTTATAGTTTTTGAATGTAAAGATGTATATAAATCGTTTTTCATTCTAATTTCATTCTTTACTCTTCTGCATCCTAAAAGATTTTGGAATAATGTCCCTACATAAATCACATGACTTTATAATATTTATTTAAATAATTATATTAAATAAATACACGTGAAAGTTTTGTTTATGTGGCCCAAGAGAGTGGAAACACGAACACAATTAAAAAATGAAAATGAAAATTAAAACAACACTTCAAAACCGGAAACGCATAACGACTGTTCAATTGACGTCATCTCCTTTATCCTCTGCGCCATGCTAACAAATTTATCCGAGAGGTTCATTTACAGTTAATATTACAGAATATTTTTGCTACTTTACTTTATGACAATATCAGCTGCCAAACGGCCCCATTCGCCCATAATTAAGGGAGAGAATATATGAACAAAATATCGCGTGTTTCGCTTGTTTAAAGGTTTCATTTCAGATTCCTAGTTAGCATAACTTGCTAGCCAGCTTAGTGCAGCTTGTAAGCTAATACACTCCAGAGCTGCTTTCACGTTAAGTTTCCTCTGTTGGCTGTTTGCAGGAAGACACCGCAGATAGAGCTGTTTGACAGCACTGTAACATGAAATAACGTCTACAGCTGTATTGGTACGTATTACAGTCAATATGTCCTTATGTTATGCACTAACAGCTACCAAGATATGGATAGTGGGCGTTAGCCAAGCCTTATTATTCATGTGTATGTATTTGTGTTTTGCTAAAACGATTTCGTTCCTGTGTTTCTGGCAGACAGTTTCGATAATAATAAGTCGTGATGCAGCAGACAGAGAACGGCGGTGAAGAGGAGGCGACTGTAGATGTCCAGTTTACCGATCTACCAAACGCCCTGATAGCCTGCAAAGTACCGGAGGATTTGTTCAATGAAGGCAGTCAGAAGGTAGGAACACAATGCTGTGCATCAGTACTCATACCTGCTTTTTTTCAGCTGCGTGCCTTTTTGTGTGTTGGATATATGTTGACTTTAAGGGTTTTGCTTTTGGATTGGTAAAATATCTAAAGCACTGTCTTGTGAACTGTGGCTTTAAGAAAATGAGCAAGGAAACGCAGGATGAGCCTATATTTGAATGAAGCTTGGTGCTTTTCTGTGCAACAGGGTGGTTACAGGTCCTTAAAATGTCTTAAATTCACCTGTACTATTGACAAGCCTTAAAACGTACAAATAGTCTTAGATAGATGGTCTTTAATTCTGTTTTGTAGGGTGTTATGCTTAATACCTAATGGTGGTCTAAATGGTCTAAAATTCACTCCAAGCACAAGAGTTTAATTTGAATGTTATCCTGATACAGTCTTTTAGGTTTTTGCTGATAAACAGATTTGGACAATTGTTCTTTATTTACTCAGAAGACTATGCCTATATGATGTTTAGTTTTACTCCAGAGTTGACCTAAAATGTAATTAAATTGTGTCATGAACACTTGCTAATAATGAAGACACCCTGTGCAGGCTCACACGCATGTCTTCTTTAATCTATGTCTGTATTAGAGATGTGCATTTTAGTAGGTTAAGACCTGCAGATGGAGTTACTAGTTAAAGATTACTGTGGATATTATGACTGAGTTGACAGTGAAAATACTCACTTCCTGGTTCTTTAGTCATTCTGAGTTACTTAACAGCTAAACTTGGGACAGTTTAATTTTATCCAAGTGCATGAGGCACAAGCATGACATCAGCCACTGAGATGCATCACTGAGTTTCCAATAATATTCAGTTGGCATTAGTCTTGTATAACACTTGTGCTGAACAATAGATTTAGAAACAGTCCACAGACAAGTAACGTAGGTGTAAAGTGCGCTTAACATGTGGATCTATTTCAGGGTTTTTCTAGTGTTCCTGAGACTGTTGACCTTCAGAAGGTGTTGCTTTATGTTAAGTGAAGTAGAAAAGATTTCTTCGTGTTCATGAAGGACGTGACGTGACTTATGCAGAAGAAAGATTAGCTTTGGTAGAAAAATGTGTTCTTCTGTCACACATTAGTGTCAGTAAGAGCTCACAATTACTGCAGTTCACAGAGATGAGTCTCTGAATGGAATATACTGTAAGTGCAAGTTATGACTCATTGGAAAGTGACAATGGAGCCCAGCATCACAGGGGGATCAAGTCTCTATAGACATTGTCTATGTCGCCCTTGTGGATGAGTGCAATCAGTTCTGTGACTGCAGCAGTGCTTACAAAAATCACTAGACGTTTGACATCAAGTGGCTTTACAGATTTTACAAGTTAAATCATAAAAGCTTGTCAGCAGTAGCAGATGTCTTCTTATTAGTTGTGTAGTTGTACACTCGCTAGCTGGAGTTTAGTGACAAACTTTTTAACTTTTATAGTGTTTGTATACCAGTTATGAATGCTAAACTAGGGGGCAGGGGGCTTAAAGCAATATAGTACTGGAAACATTGTACCCTGAGGTTAGACATGTTTGGAGTAGGATTGGGAGATATGTTAAAATTTTACAGCCAGCCATCGTCGGTTCAACAACTGTTGTTTGCCCGTATATTTGTGCAGGTGTGTGTCTCCCTCATCTGGCTTTAGAGGCTGTTTTCATTTCACATATTCTTGGGCTCAGCGGGTGTGTATTGTGAATGTGAGTGTTTCGCTTTGCAGCGGCTCTCGCTCATTCAGACCATTAAATTAGCAAAATAACATTACAAAAATTGCCCCCTCCCTCAAAAAAACCCCCAAAACAACCAGCAGTGGGTCCAGCCAATCGCCAACAGACACTATGTTTTTCTAATCCAACCCCTTCCCAAAAAAATCACACAAGATCGTGCTAATAAGGCCTGGCATTCACCTGGAGCACTAATATGAAACTTAATTTTCCATTAAAGAAAAGTTTAGAAAAAGTTTGTGTATTCTGTCAGTCATAGTTTTATGTAAGAAAGAAAATTGCAATCGGCGGGTCAGACTTTAAAAAAAAGTTGAAAGAAAATTGCAGTCATTTGGTTTTTATGAAAAGTCATGCTTGGTGACTCATCAAGGGTCATCAAGGGTATTGCATAGTGACACTGGTGACTTTAACAATGACTAAAGCTGTGGTGTAAGTGTGTGTGAGAGAGTTCAGGTGTATCAACGGTACAGAACAACAGTCAGACAGTGGAAAAACCGACTCAGTGGAAAGCAGCCTGGAACTCAATAGGGAGCTCATCATGCTCTTTAAATCATTAGGAAAATATCTGTTTGAGGGAAAAGTGTTTTATATGGGGGAAAGACACCACCTATTTCTTCAAGACAGTTAGAATTCCATTGCATTGCCAAAGAAACCATAATGTTCAGGGTGAAACTGTGGAGGGGTCCTGTGGGGACTGACAGCCCATGTACAGCTAATTGCTGATAAACACACGGGTGATTTAGCAGCCACATGTACACACAGGGGCAATGTGAGATGAGCCAGTGTTTGGTGGCGTGCTATAGGTGCTGACGTTGATGGAAAAGGAAAAACAACAGAGGAGAGGGGCAAAGGGCATCTGGTGAAAAAATGACTTGTGTTGTTTTCTTTTCCTTCTTCTCTTTCTTCCATTATCCGGCTCCTTTTCCACTGGGCATCTGCAAGGATTTGAGGTCAGCTGATGTATCGTATGGCAGAATATTCCACTTTGGGTGTGTGAATGTGTCATGAATTCATGAGAACATTCAGTTGTTCTGTTAAGGAATGAGTGTGCTGCAGTGGAAGAGTGGCTTCAGTGGCGAGAAGGAAGGAAGAATTTACACACATTATGTGCGCTTCTATCCCTCCGCCTAGTAATTCAGGAAAAACTCAAAATATTTTTATGCTTGGCTTCCATCGAAGATTATTTTGTTATTTTTGCATTAACTTATTATTTAACACATTTAGTTTATTATATAATACATGAAGCATGTGACTTAAACATCCATTGAAGATTTCAGAACCCTAAAATGGCAACAGCTGAAAACATTAGATCTATTTAGAGCGATGAGGAGACTGTAATCTTCCTCAAATTAATACATAATTGTCATGTTGCCCTGATGTGCTAATATTAGTGCCAAAATGTCGTCAAACTAGTCTTACACCATGTTTGCCATAATTTTATCAGAACAGTAAACTGTCTGATGCAACTTTGTCAGACAGTAAAAAACACTAAAAACACCTTAAACAAAAGCAGGTTCATTGTTGAAAATTTAAGAGTTGATTGTTAACTTGAAATCAATTCAGGCAGTGTTGGCTGCTTAGTGGCTTGTCAGAGGCCGTTTATCTGGCAGTAAGTCACGCAGATTCATCGTCTCATATTATTGCAGATATATTGGTATCACCTTATTGGCTGGCCAATTAGTAACAAGAAATGTCAGTATAGAAATAACGAAGATAAGATCATTTAGGTCATTTAGTAACAGCGTCACTGTTACAGGTTGTCCTCTAGAGAGCATTCTTACACTGTAAAATGTCCTGCCCATTTCACATCTTAAATCCAACGGATCTTTAAAAAAAAAATTAAGGGGTCTTTATCAAAAGTATTATGTTAAAATGCCAAACTGAGGATTTTATGTTGATCTGTGTTTTACATCATTGTAAGCTGAATGCCTTTGGATTTAGGACTATTGGTTTGATACAACAAGACGTCACCTTGCATTTTAGAAAATAGCAATTGGCATTTTTCAATTTTTATCTATTATTGTTGACTGAATAATTTGGTAGATTAATCGATAATGGAAAATAATCATTAAATGTAGCGCCTAAGTGTTCACATACAGTTAAACATGAAAATGAAAACAAATAGCCAATGACTGTTCCCAAATGAAGAGCGCAATGTTTGTGATCTTGAGGCAGCACGTTCCTTCTTGTCAGTCACATAAAATGGTGCCACTTAATACAATCATACAGTTAACTAGCAAGTATTAGCATAGCAATCTAAAGCCACAGTGGCCAGTGGCTTCGGATGCACTGTCATTATTGTTTGACCAGCTGACTTGCGCTCCTTTATGACTAAACAAAATCAAACTGCTAACAAAGGCAGGAACACTGTGCAGTGTTCACCATGCCCTCTAAAAACAATGATCATGATTGTAATGGAAACTGCTGATGGTGTCATTGCCATGATATTATCTCATTATAAAACCGGTATACAGATAAACCCCTGTTCATATATGTATTTACTCACTAATGTTAGATTTATCTTGTTATGTATTGTTTAACTGTAAATTCTCTATCAATGATCAACGCATGTGGGAGGAGAGGACTGAGGATATGATTTATTCTCTGGAGGTAACAGGACAGTTTTTCAATCAGGTCACTTGACAGGAATGCAGCAGAATACATTTTCCAGCGTGTTGTGCAAGTTAAACTGTTCTCAACCCAACTGGAGCAGAAAGCAGACTAAAAACAGCATTAATAAACCAGCATGGAAGAACAGATTTAGGTCAGGAAAAACTCTGATGTAGGTCTGGAAAGTCTCATGGACTTTTCCAGCACGACACACCCAGTGGCAACTATGGATGAGATCACAAAGACTGTGCAAAAGTACACAAATAATCAAGATTACAGATGTGTGATCAGAGTTTCCAGTGCAGTGATTAGCATTACTTGTCTTACACAACAGAGCAAAACAGGTTAGACATGGATGGATGGATGAGAAGCAATCATCTTAACCGGCATCTGACAAACAACTTTTAGGCCAAATGGAAAATCTGAGCAGTTTTGTTTTGTTGGAAATGCACTGAGTCAGAGTTAGTGTAATTCGATGGAAGAGATTTATTGTTGTTGTTCTGAAACTGTCCCCAAGTTCAGGGAGAGGCGGATAGAGCTGGAAAAGGGACAGATGTGTCATCGTGCTCCAGGCCATCTTTTCCTGGTCTGATGTGGAATTTTGTTAAAGCCAACGGGGAAACAGCCTGTCAGTGGAGTCTGGCTTCCGTAACCTGACGCCTCTCTGGCTGAAAGTGGATTTTGTGGTGGGAAAGATCACAGAACTGCTGAGAGCTGGGGCTTTAAGAATAAGGATTTGTCACTGGAATTTTTACATCGAAGGAGCTGGAATCCACCTAAAAGAACAAAGAGGGTTTTAGTCTGTCTCCCTGTGGTTAAACAAATGGATAGATTGAAACAGAGTGCTGAGAGTTTGTGTGTTTGTCCATTTAAAAAAACTCACATGATGATCAGAATACAATCATCTACAGATTATGCATGGAAACTGTTGTATCCTAAGGTAGCTATTCAATATCTAAAAACACTTTTCTCATGAATTGTAAGATTGTAATGTGGTGTTTTCCATGAAAAACGAGCTAGTTTCTTGTCACTTAAACTCCTGCTTCTGTTTACTGCTAAATTTTTGTTGCTGCTTGGTTTTTACATAGCGGTAGTTGTTTGTGGTTTTGGTTCTGCCATGAGGATTGCATTAATGGTTTGAGTAAGCTTCGTAAACACATATCTCAGTTGGCCTGACGTATTGGTAGCTACCCGGTGACAAGTACTGTTGGCTGTTTTGGTAGGATGTTAATCTAAAACCTGGAAAAGAATCTAAAACATGGTGTTGGCAAAGCCTCGTAGTATGGGGGTAAAACTTGACCTACACAGGTGACCACAGTCGCTTTTTGTGGCTGCAGGCCATAGGGCCGTGGTTAATGTCGAACTAGTAAGGGATAACACAATGCTTTTCTCCTCAATTTTTATATGACCAGTATCTTTTAGTTATTATCTTTATTTATTTAATACAGGCAACAATACACATAACACACACAACAATATCAAGACATTACAATATAACATTTCAGATTGTGTTGTTATTTTGTAATGGTTTGTAGCAAAAATAATTTCCAAAAGAAATTAACTTTGCAAATGTATTTTTAACAGACATTTCAGATTGTCAGAGTTCTTGATTGAGTGAAACAGTAAAAATAAAAAAAATACCTAACAGAATAATTTTTTATTTAGTTTCTTTACTCTTGTTCTTTCCAAATGCAACAAGAAGGTGAAGGTGAAGTAGCTGTTTTCCATCGACTTGTATAAGAAGTGGTGAGTCCCTAACGAGGAGCGTGAGAGGATAACAGAGCAGAGGCCATAGTTCGTTTTAGTCTTTGCACTCAACTGTTGATCTGGTGAAGGTTAATGGCCACGTGTCTTCTTCAATAAAGAGATTGTCAGCAGCTTTTCTTCACCTGCCGTAGAAGAGGTCCACCTGCAAACACCGCAACACACGACCAAGCTGTGCGCACTGCTAGCAGGTGTGCAGCCCAGGTCTTCTTGTGGAAAGCTTATCACAGCTTATCAGAGACTGATCAGTGTGGACCTAATCGTCAGCTGATAAACAACAGCAGTAATAAAAAGTTTCTCAGGAGGTCCCAAGATAGCATTAACAAAATGTAAAAGGCTGTTTGGGGCGAGGCCGAGAAGGAAATGAAATATTATCCAAGAATGTTTTGACTTCTCATCAGACAACAAAAACAGTGCAGGGAGATTTGTAATACTATGACACATGATTTCACATCTGTGGAAAATGACTACAGTAACAATCATTTTATTCTAAGGCGTCTCCATTGCCAGGTAAACGGTAGAAGTACACCTGTCACATTACAGGAATGTGCGCTTTCATTTATTAGATTGTAGGGCTGTGAATCAGCAAGAATCTGGCAATACGATATGTATTCATTTATAATTCAACATATCGTGATACTCTAAGCATGGTTATATGTTTTTATTTTTTGGTTTAATTTTGGTCAAATCTGAGTTAAAACAGTTTACTTTTTTATGCAACCAGAACAACGAAGATAGAAGATAATATTTTTGAGAATTGATACAGTATCTCAACACATAATATTGCAATACTCAAGAATATCACTATTTTCTTACACCCCTATTAGATCGGCTTTGACTTTTTTTGCTGCAAAATCTTGCAGGTGTTTTGCTGATGTTCCCACGTTCATTAAAATGAAATGATTAAACATTATCAATGAAGACTATGAGTTGTGAGGACCTTGAGTTAATATTATTTTGTCATTTATGTGACATGCTCTAATAAACCTTTTTCAAGAGTAAAAATGACAGTTTGCTGTTTTACGGGGTTATATGCCATACTGCCAACCCATTCCTGAGCTTTAGACGTGAAGAGTAATGCTGCACTGTTGATCAGTTCCCACAGAACAGATGAAACATCATTAAAAAATGCTCTCTCGCTGCCGTGGCTGATGAGTCAGCTGACAGCAGAGTCCAATAAAGTGTCATCAAAGTACAGATTAAAAGACGGATGAGGATCAGTTACAAACTAAACATCCAGAGAAATAAACATTTAAAAGAACATTAAAACAAAAAGTAAGTAAAAGCGCATTAAAACCCAAGCGATCAAGCACCAGCCAGCCTCGCACCATCTGGGTCTCGGTGTGAGGAATCAAGGAGTGTTAAACCTGAAAAAGGGCCAGCAGCTTTTCCAAGCGTCTCCGTTAAAGGTGTTGTAAAACACTGCGGTTGTGTTGACACTAGGCTTAAACGTAGAAAACCATTTGCATTTTAAAACAAAAATGTAGTCACCTTAGACAGGGCCGTGTTAGCTGTTTCCATGTTTCCAGCCTTTATACCGAGCTTAGCTAATTAGCTCCTTGTGGTAGCTTCATATTTACAAGACTTTAGAGTTCTATTAATCTTCTCATCTAACGTCTAAGAATATTTCCCCAAATGCTGAACTGTTCCTGAAGGAGTTAAAACTGATTATTCTCAGGTATCTCTATTGGTACTGGCATCAGAAAGGCAGTATGAGTCAGGCTCTATCCTCTACTCCACTGTGCACCAGTATCAGCTTTCAAATATCACTTGTTAGTTGGACCATATAACTTTCACCTCGGCACTGGAAAGAAAAACATGATGCAATAAAAATGTAGCAGCTGGCCGGTAACACAGCGCTGTGTCCAGTAAGTGTTACACAATCAGGATTTGTTGGCGTGTACACAGTGCATGTGCACACCTGTCTGTCTGTCAGTGCATTGCCTGCCTGTCTGTCCAGTGAGGGAATGGAAAAAATGGGAAGATGAAACAAAAACATAGGGATGGAAAAAATGCGGGCCTGAGCGCGCACACTCTTTCTCACCCACACACACACACACATACTCACATAGCGGCCACAGCAGGGTGAGGTTGAGGTCTGGAGATGATTAGCACCTACACACACATGCTCACACGGTAATGTTTAACATCAACAAACAACACTTACATGAGAGCATCAGCTTCACTGTCGGGAGGCTCACCGACATTACACCACTTTATTTTCCACACACGCATTTTCCATCCAACACACATGCACACACAGGACAGCGCTATTAGTCATTTCACTGTGCATTAACACCTGCACTCAGCGAGGACAGGAATCATGTACAGTATGTTGCCGTGTTGCTCTAATAGTTTATGACAGGCACGTTCCAACCAGACCACCGGCCAGATGTCGCTGCATGTTTATGAGATTGTGTTACCTGTCACCTCTCAGCCACAAGGTCCTGGGGTCAAACCCTGCTCGGGCTCTTTGAGTTTCCATGTTGTGTCCATGTTTGCGTGGGTTTCCTCCAGTTGCTCCAGTTGTAACAACTGGATTTGTACAGTGTAGACAGATACATTAATTAGATATACTGCCCACCCCTATGGTGAAATTTGAAGGCTCATCAGATGCCAAAACACTCCACAGTGGTTTATAATACTATGGGAAGTTATCACAAGGGCAGTTATTTATCTTCCTTCCTGTTCTCACAGCCACTGTCGTAAAGATCTTGATCTGGCTAACACGTGAATTTGTTTTGGAGGTGAGTGAAAGAAATATGTGACTTATTTTAATAGTATTTTTCTTTTAAAAACAAAGCTTTTTGATGCAAAGCAATTTGGTAATGTATCTGTTTGTGGCAAGGTAAGATTAATAACTTTATTATAACAATTGTGAAACAAAGTAAACTAGGTTACATGTAAGCCTACAACTAATAGATTCAGTTGCTTGTAAATAGTAATTTTTTTATGGACATTCCTTAGTAATGTTATATTTTCTTCATAATAAGACTACAGCAAGATATCCCTCAGTAGTAGGGATGAATGATTACTGATTTCATGATAAACGGTGATAAAATTCCTGACAATAAGTATTACGTTAAGGCTGTGTTTGATTGCCACGCTTTTAAAAACTTGTGGTAAATACTGTCCTGCATCAACCAAAGTCAGCATTGCCAGCATGCAATGTGAGTTTTATTTTGCATCACTGAAAACATTGATATTGACAAAGGACACGACGCGATCTAAATTCATTGAGAAGTTGTCAATATAAAACTTGATGATTTCAGTGTGTATGTTTCAGTACTTTCTGAACATTTTCAGCAATGCGTTTCATAGATAAAGCTGCACCTTGTGGCCCTCAGCGATAGATGGAGTTTTCTCAGCGTTATCACATGACCTAAGTGTGGATCTTTGGCCGTGTGATAACAGGTGGTTTTGTATGAGGGAAGATGGTACGCTCTGTCTCAGCTAATGGAAAACATTGTCACTGTCAACCTGTTCACTCTGCAGTGCCTGTCACCCACAGTCAGACTGCCATGACTCACTGGGACATTTAAATAGAACAGAGGCATCATCATTAATGTCATTAGCAACACCTGGGAAGAGAAGAGAGAAGGAATTTAAAGCAGAAAAAAGCTGGTTGACTTTTGTACCGACTCAGGCTGCAGCTGATTATTTTCATTATCGAACAATCTGACAAATATTTGCACGAAATAAACATTTGATATGATATAGATTTCACTGTGGCATTTGTCACAGGAGTTAAGTGATTTTTGTTATTTCTGTTGCTAAGCAAGTTGTTGTTTTGGAGTGCAGAACCTCATGATATCTTACATTATAGTGGGCAGACAATTTACAAATGATGTCAAGTCAAGTTTAATGTGTACTTGCTTCTGTGTCACTTTTTTATTGCAGAATTGATGTTCCACTGAAAGCAAGCATAAAAGCTTTTTGTGGCGATTAGTTCAACTGCTGGAATAATGGGCTGCTTTGCATGTCATTGTCTAAAAATAAAAGCTGCAGTTTTAGCCCCTCGAGATTTTAAATGCGGGATTTTATAGACGGTTAAACGCAACAAAACACAACTGGGCTTTTGTCTCGACTGTGTCCACCTCTTCCTTCCAACCACGAAGTGTTTAAGTGCTCTCACGCAGGTGCAAATGTTGGTGAATTTGCTGTGCAGTCTGGTCCTGTTTTTCCAACTGCCGGCTGCACACACACTCGCACACTTCCCCTCCACTTCAAGCTCTCTGCTATTTATACCTCATAAAAGCATGTTATCAAACTGCATACTTTCCATGAGCACCACCTCTCTCCCACCTCTTGCTTTTTATCCCTTCATCCCTCCATCCTGCATTCTTCCCACCGGTCATGTCTCTCTTTCTCTTTCCACTCGGTTTTTTTTTTTCTATTCCTGCCTCCTCTCTCTGCTCTTTGTCTGTCAGCTGTCCTCTCTCTGTCTCCCTTTGTCTGTCTCTCAGCTTCATCCATATTTACTAAGACTGACATGTGTTTTCCACGTCTTGGTCCGTGCACTCGGGAGTCAGGTGATCCGTCTTCGGTTGTGTGTGTGAAATCAAGAGGTGAAAGGCTCATTGTGACACATTTTCCATCTAACAAAGGATTTTTGTCTTGAGTTTAAATGCAACAGAAAGCAGATTAATGCGTCAGTTTGCTCAGTGGTTATGTCATTATTTTCCAGTGTCTCTCTCTCACTCTCTCTCTCCACTCTCTCTCTCTAACACACACACACACACATTGCCCTTCTTTCTGTCTGATTAGTCAGCATTGCCTAGTATCTGTCAGTAGAGGGACAGGAAGAAAAAATAAAAGAGGCTGCCCCGCCCTCTTCCACAGCCGATTGGCTTGCAGTGAATGAACGAATGAATGAGACCAGCATGAGGAGAGGGAGGGGATTGTGGGTAATGCGTCATCGGCTGGCAGGGTCTCATTTAAGCGGCTGTGGAGCAGAAGAAGAGGGAGAGAGAGGAGAGAGTGAGCTTAAAAGAGGCTGAATGACATTTTCAGCTCTCCACACCCAAATCTCTGGAAAATTCCTTCAGTTTGCAGGCTGCTGCAGAGCTGGATCGCTGAGACCGGCTGAAGGAGGAAGGAAAACACTGAATATTACCTGGACACAGTGCTAAAGGCAGAGGAAGAAGAGGAGAAAGCCGAGCGTTGAATGTTGGATTGTGTCTGTCAGTTGCAGTTGACAGTGTTGCGGCAGGAGATTCAGACCAGATAACCTTGGAATGTGGGTTAGGAGGTTATGTGCTGACTGAGGTGACTTGAATGCAGTGTAGTGTTCATCTTCAGTGTGAAGACAAAGGAAAGAGAAAGCACCGCTTTACCAAAACAGAAGATCCACGTGGTCTGGACAAAACTGACCTGATTCCTGTTGAGGAGCATCTATCACTTCCCTCTCGTCTGTCACCCTGGGGAAGGCAACGCTACTCCGATCCCCCCGATTTCCCCCTTCCTCTCCATCTTCATCACCGCCATCATCCTTGCCACCGCTGAAGACCGTTTCAGCGTCCCGTTGTGCCCTGACTTCAGGTATCAGGTGGAAAAGGCTTCGGCTCCCCGGATTGCCCATCATGCACATCAAGACCACCAAGTGTAACCGCTTCTGCCTGGTCGCGTCGGTGACCAACCAGGAAGTGTTCAGCCGTCCTGAGGCGCAGGTAAAAGAGAGCGGTCTTTTGGCACTCTTTTTACAAACCAGGCTCCCTTCAAGAGGAGATTTTAAGATCTCAGTGGGATTCATCTGGTTAAATAAAGATTTACAGGGTAGTTTATATTATTGAAGGTGAGATTGTATTATATATTGATAGTGTATTACCAACAGTAAATTGCGGTCGACACGCCCCCAGTTTGTAGAGCATGGAAGCTGAGCAAAGTACTGCTGTGGACAGGGTCAGCAGCAAAATGTATTTTAAAAAATGTCGACCTTAAATAATCAATGTCAGTTTAAGTGCATGCAATATTTAGAATATTTTCACAGCTTTACCTTGCCATCAGACAGCCTTTTCCAGTGGGATATAGAAGCCAAATATTTGGCTCTCTGGCTCATATGGATTGGTATTGAGAACAGGTACGAAATTGGTGCCAGTTCCTGATTGGTCAGTACCAAAATATTGATAAGCTGCTGGACAAATCGAGCTGCTATCAGTATTTATCAAGCATGCAAAGTTGTCACCTTTCTGTGAAATGTGCAGTTTTGAAACCAAAATAGGTCACCAACAGGATTTGTGTAGATCCGATGAGAGTGAGCTACGGGTGTGCATTTGGGTGTGCATACATCGACTATCAACAAAAGGCAGCAAGTGCCTACTGCCAACCAATCGTTGGACACTGCACAGCACGAGTCTAGACCATCGGTCTATGACACGCTGTGTGGAAAAAGTCAAAATTAAGTTGCAACAGGTTACCTGATGTAAGAGATCAAATTGGACATGCTTAGCATGCTAGTTAACATTGTTAACTAATTCCTAATTTATAGAGAACAGTGGCATTAACCTGGATGTAAAGTAGCAAGTCACAATCTCTCACTTATTGGAGCAGATGATAAATACAACTCATGTATACAACATTTGTTGCAGGTATGAGCTATCTCTTATCAAAAGCAAACAGGACGAAACTGATTTTAAAGTGTTATAAAGTGTTTTAAAAGATAGATTTGGATTCACCAAAGTCACAGCTAACCATTTATATTACTGATTAATAAACATTAACATAACAGCCAGTTTATTCGCACATAATCTGTGAAAAGAGTAACAATAATGTAATAATAATAATAATAATAAGAGAAGGGTTTCACAAAAATATGTCCTTAAATGTCAGAGAATAATAATTTATCAGGGTTCAAAGGGACATCTTCAAATATCTTATCCAACTAAAAGTCCCAAACCCAAAGATATTAGATTTACAGCACCGTGTATGTGTGTAAATTCTGATATTTGAGAAGGAGGAACCTGAGAATGTTTGACATTTTGTGTAGTATAGATAAATGATTCAACAAATAATCGATCATAACAGTTGTTGCAGATTCGTCTGATGTCGATCAACTAATCATTTCAGCTTCAGAATGAAGAAAACTACCAGCACTACAGGTCTCCATTCAAAGATTTGATAGTAAATTTTGAGTAATATGAATAACAGGTTGACCATACAGACTTGTCATCTATGTCCTCTTGTCAAGCTGTATTTGACGTAATGAAGACAGTCCAGACACTCGGCAGGTAGATGGAAAAGTACAGTCTGTACAGACGTTCATATGTATTCTGCTCTGGGTCTTAAATCTCTTAACGTTGATGCATTTTTGATTTTCCTCTGAGGTCCCGCTGAGCTGTCACAAAGATTCTGGGGGGGGAAACTGTTGATATAGGCGAGCAGTATTATCTGAATCTCACAAAGAGAACAGAGCCACATGAGGTTAGGTTGAAGTGTCTTGTGTGTTGTGGGTTTTGTGCGATAATGAGCGGCTCAGTGACCTCCTGAGGCCAGGCTGTGTACTCCTTCCTCCTTTGACTTCATCATGACTCACTGCACAAGTCCACGGCCAGTGATTTGTCTTGTGCTGCAGTGCAGTCCAGTGGGTACAACACGCTGACTGTTCACTGCAGGAAGCAGGGATGACTCGTGAAATGCTATTTTTATCCAGATATTCTAAGCGTGATGACTGCAACAGTTTGTTTGATGTGACGTGATCCGCGAGACAAAAGACATATTACTCTGATGGATTTGGTGGGACTACAGAAACAATCCACTCAAGGTTGTTTGATGTTAGAGTCATTGCATCTACCTCATCATCTTAAATGAGTGTAATTTTGGCCCTCTTCAGTTAACGTTAAGTGATGTTTGTCATTTCAACTAGTTAAAGTGACAGTTAGTACTGCTTAGTTTTATAATGGCAGATGGTGCAGTATTTGTTAAAGGCAAAATGTGTGTTAAAATATCATTTTGAATTAGATAATATGCTGCATAATATGCTTATTTCCATTCATGTGTTTGGATTGATTTAATGCGCCGCCAGCTCTAAAATTTACTTTGCAGATTTGCTTTGCGTTGAGTCCGACCACACCTTCAGATGACTCTTACATCTATTGTTAACTAGCTTGCTAAAATAGACACAAAATATGAAATAAAACCTTTACCTTTCTATGAGAATGCCGTTCATCTTGTTGTCTGATTCTGAGTTGGATGTTTCCCAAAACGTTCCTCCAGCTGCAGTATGTTTTGTGAAATAGTTTGACATGGCACAACAGTTTGTAACAAAGGCTGTTTGTATCAAGGCAGCTTAAGTGAAGAGAAACCAACACTTAACTCAGGCAGGGAGTCATTTCAGTGGCTGGGCAGTGCAGACATGATCATTAAGTGGAGAACCCTGCACTCCAGCGCTGTTATGGTCGTCTGCTGGGGTCTGCAGTAGCTCATCATTCTTTATTGTTGTGTACACACACTGACTGAGAAAACTGAGTGGTCTGCTGTGGAGAGATGATTTCTGCAAGGTTAAGTGTGTGTTTGAATGCCTGCTGCTTCAAGGTGTGGGCGTAATAAAGTAGCAGCCATACTTTCACTTATGCTTAATAGACTTCTGTCAGACAGGACTGTTTGTGTGTGTGTCGCCTTGGAAATGACAGCCAAGGTCAGCCGTCTTATTTCATTTTTCTCTATTAATTAGTGTCTGTGACAATAATTGGACATCTAAAATTGAGGCCATAGTCGCACACACACACACACACACACACACACACAGAGTCAGACACACACACATAGGCTGCAGGCTCTCTTGAGCTCAGAGGAGGGACAGATATAGTGTCTGGTAATAGGGGCTATTTTTATAAATTTTATTCATAGCGACTTCAAGTCTCATAACTGTATTCATGGCTGCCTCTGGCCCACAGTGTTTAGTATTTATAGATAAGAGGAGCTGAAGAGAACAAATTGAGTGGAAGTGGAGGAGGTGGTGCAGAAGCTGGTCTAATTCTTCTGATTTCAATCATCATTTCGGTCTCCTCTCCTCTCCCCTCCCCTCCCCTCCCCTCCCTGTATCTTTCCAGTCCAGTTTCGAGGGCTTGTTCCGCTCGTTCGACCCGGAGGTGCAGTTCCAGTACTTCAAGTCATTCCGGCGGGTCAGGATCAGTTTCACTGATGCTCTGGCTGCAGCCGAGGCCAGACTCCGACTCCACAAGACTGACTTCAACGGCAAAGAGATGAGGCTCTACTTCGCCCAGGTAATGTCTTTGAAGTTCATCTTTTTCCACCTGCTGCACTGATCTAGAAAGGCCACAACTTAACAACTTGAAATAAGAAAAATGATCCAATGTGAATAAATTCTGCCTTTAAAATAAATTTAATTAAAATCTGATTTATCTTACGAAAAAAAGAAGTTGAAAAGTCTTGTATAACGACTGAGCCACCTACATTCAAAGTGGTTGAGTCTATTTTTAATCAGACTCCTTTTTCTATTGAACTCATTTCATTTCAAACCTTCATTTCAACGCAAAGAATCATTGAGGTTACAATCATGTTGAGTTTCAGATAAATTTAAAATAAATAGGGCAAAACACAGATGAGAATAAAGAATACCTGTCCTTCTTTCTGCAGTCTGTCCACATAGGGAGCCCTCGGCTGGAGCCCCCCAAACCAGAGAAGCAGTTCCTGATCTCACCTCCTGCCTCCCCTCCAGTTGGTTGGGAACAGTCTCAGGACGCCACACCAGTCATCAACTACGACCTGCTGTGTGCCATCTCAAAGCTAGGACCAGGTATATATTACTTTATTTTAAAAGATGCATTATATCTGTCTGCTTGTATGGATTTTGTGAAGTGCACAACCTGTAATTGATGCAGCTGTTAATTACAAAGTAAAAGCCCATTAGGAGCCCAAATCATAGGTGACGTGTGCAGTACAAGGAGTGAGCATTAAATGGTAAATGGTTTGGCTGTTGTGAATCATAACATTACATGCGAAATTGTGTTGACCTTTTTACAAGATGTGGGGGAGCTGCATGTCTGAACGCGACTTTAATGAAAACTTGGTATTGTTAAGTAGTGTCAGTAAGAGTTTGCCTGTAAGCAAACAACTGGGTGGAGGCTATTTGCTTAGAGCTTTGCTCAGAGAAACTAAAAATACCTCTTTGCATAGTCAAAGTGTGATTTTTCTGCAGTCACTCCTCAGTATTGTATAATAAAAACTTCAATTATGTCTGCCCACTGAATCAGCCAATACTGGTTCTCCAAGGTGATGTGTCATGGCCGCATCACAGCCTGCATCACAAACTTGAAACTTGCTCAGCATTACAATGAAAGACAGACACACGGCAGTACATAAACGCACCGCTCTTCTATGTCTGATTCCCAGGGGAGAAGTATGAGCTCCACACCGCCACCCCCACCACCCCCAGCGTGGTCGTCCACGTCTGCGAGGATGAGCGTGGGGACAGCTCGGCCGCCGACGACAGCGACCAAGACGACAAGCCCCACGCCCCACGGCCAAAGATCATCCAGACGCGACGCCCCGACTACACGCCCGGAGTCGAGCAGTGAGCGATGACATGCAGCGGGCACAGTGTGACGGCTGTAACATTTCATCCTGAAGTGATTGGTCAAGAGCTAAACATGCTCTCAGAGCTTTGGAGAAGGTTTGGGGACTTTGGGAATGCACCTGAGGGTGCTGCGGTGTCCTGTAGACAAGCATTTCATAGGACGGAGAGAGAAAACATACTGTTGAATGCTGCATTCATGTCCCGTGGGAAAAGACAGGACGTATGAACTTTGTAGAGGAAAAAACTGTTCAGTTTAGCCACCAAATGATATGTACTGTTTGTGAATTTGAGGTTTGGAGATAAAACTGTTTTGAAGTGTAATAACATTTACTAATGTTTGATTGTAGTACCAGCAGGAGACTCTGCTGGATATTTTTGGTTTGTGTTGATATTTTGCAAAAAAAACTGAAATGTACCATGAGTAAGCTTGTGTGTTTTTATGAGATTAAGCTGGTCAGGCGCAAATAAAGTCCTGTGCAAGACCATCAAAGTGATGTGGATGCTGATTATTCCCACATGACATGAATGCAGCATCATCCTGACAGGTCATGCTTGCGTTTTCCTCATGTAGAGTTACTGAAGGACTGACAAGGGAAAACGACTTCTGAATTGATTTATTTTGAACATTTCCGACTGTTGATTTTTTTTGCGAAGGTGCTACATGTGTGTACGTCAGTCAGCTGTAGAGTTCACACACCGCTGGCATGTGTGCTGCTTCACATCTCCTTCTGTTCATGTTCACTGCTGTTTGATGTCACAGCTTCACCTTTGCAGCTGTTCTGTGGTGGACGTGTAGTCAAGTCAAAAGCTCACATTTCACCGGCCAGCCCCTGGTGTGTTCACTGCTTACATTCAGACGTTTCTAAACGAGAATTTTGCACCCACAGTGTTGTTCCTGTAATGACTTCTAACAGTGTTATCTGGGGATTATTTCACTTTTGGTACTCTGCCTGTCCGTCTGTCTGTCTGTGATTTGGTTGTTGTGTAGAAAAGAACCGTTGCTGTTTGCGGCTTTTTATTTTTGAATGTAAAAAAAAAACAAAAAAACACAACCAGTCCTTGTTAATCTGAGGGCTTCACCTACACCAATCATGGTATGTTGTCAGTAAAAAAAAAACAAAACAGGGCTAAAAAGTATTCTGAAAGGAAGGAAAATACACCTGAAGCACTGTTATTCAACCTACGACTCAGGGCCCAATGAGCTTGCTGGCCTCTTCTGGTGGGTCCCCATTCAATAATAGTGCTTGTATATTCTAAAGGAGATTAGTGTGTTGCCTGTAGTTCATGTCTTGTTGTATTTATACAGGCTGTTAGCTTGTATAACACTTGTATAGAGGGAAATATGCACCGGAAGTATGTATGTGGGGTGTGTTAACTGGCTTCCCCATTAGCACTGGAGGTGTCAGCCTTTTTATTTGTGTTATATTACACTTATATTACGATTTTGTTACGCAAACATTTTTAATACTTAGCTGAAAACAGGTTTGCCAGTCAGTGTAACAGATATGTGTGTCTAATGCTAAATCTTTTTGCCGCTGCAATCAGCTTTCCTGACTTTTCTGCCGAATTCTCATCATCTGCTGCTTTATTAGCGTCAAGCTAAATCTGGAAAAAAAAAAAAAAACACAAAAAAAGATGCCCTTAAACAGAATCTTACGCTGCGTAGCTCAGTCTTAAAACACAAGAGAAGCACAAGAAGAACAAGGAAAAACTGTGTTAACATTAAAGACCAGATCCTCTAACATTTAGTTTTAAAATTTTCTTTGTTGCTTCAGTGGTTCTTTGTTGCTTCTGTGTCCCATGAGTCATGGGCTAGATTACCAACTGGGAGAGTGGGCAACTGCCCCAAGGGCCCAAAGGCTCCAGGTTCCCTGTGTGATAACTGAATCAATTGCAAAAACTGTTATAATAATAATACTGTATGCACCACAAATGCCGAGTTCACACTACAGGATTGTAGCCCTGATTCAACAACAACAAAAGGCGCTCGGTGCTCACAAATCAGCGCTCACTTTCTATGTGTGAACTGTTCAAAGATGCGAGAGCTCACCCGAAAGATATCAAACAAGTTTCATATCTAGTCATGTCGAAGACAGGTCAGGAATTTTAATAAATACTAAATTTGAGCTTAATACATCGACAATGCATAGAGCGGAGGAGTAGCGGGTTTTATGAGGGGACCCTATTTGGGTGACTGGCAATTCATACTCAACTGGAACATTTTATCTTCACTTGACCCCCATTCATGATATGAATGAGAACACATGCATGTGTATTAAATGGCTCTTTTCTTTCTCTGTGGTCAGTATTGTCTGTTGTCTTGGCTTGTAGAAGCTGTATTTTTTACTTTTGAGGCTAGCGTTAGCAACTTATTATGAATCCAATGATGTCCGAGTAAAAACTTGCATTTAAAAACCACTTTAAATGGGTTGAAATGAAATAAAAGCTGCAGCATCTTCAAACTGTTACACATAATAACGGATACATCCTGTATCATGTAATCATGCTGGTTATAATTAGACGGTGGAAGAAAAAAAAAAGCTGGTTTATATGTCTGGTTATTATCAGTTGTTCAGGCTTCTGTTTAAGCTTTGAAGCCTGAAGAAATGTTTGTTTTTCCTCTATAGGATCTCATTCAAGCTATCATTCAGGGTGATGAGAGAACGTTAGCTTGTGGAAGCAGCACTGTGAAGCACATGACGCACTGCCAGTAAGTCAGAAAGCTCGTCTGTCCCACATTAGAGGATTGGAGGTTGCATAAGGCTCTGTCAGTTTAGCTACTTTTTTACTACTGCTATTTTAATTTCATTTATCTTGGGAAAAAAGTAATTAACATTACTGAGTTACCATTAAATAAAGATTTGACCATCAAAGTTCATGTGTCTGTGATTTATTCAGTTAAACATTTTTAAAATCAATGTTGTCTACATGGAGTATTGATTTCCACCGGGTTTCTTCTTCAGTTATTATAGAGGTAGCTTAAAAAGAGAGTGATTGAAAAGAATAGACCTTTTTCTCAGCAGCCATATTAATATGAAATGGCAAAGTAAAAATGTTTTAACAATGATGCTAATTAAGGTCCCATTCCATTTAGTGTCTTTGCAATGAGTTAACATGCACAAGAGCAGCACTCTAACTGTTTTATTTGAACGGAACTGAATCTTAATTAATATCATTGGTAACACATGTGTTTACTCTTTCTTGTCAAAATGGCTGCTGTGAAAAAGGTCCATTGCTCTCTGTCTGCTGACGAAGATCCCGGCATGCACAAGTAATTTGGTAAGTTGCCTATGAGTAAGGATTTTAGGATGAGATATGTATGTTTTTATATATTGACAAATATTTCCAGAAGCCCACAAGATTATCCTTATTTTGTTTCATTGCAATTTAGAAATATTTTGTTGAGACTGTTTGCATAAATTCAGTTCAAGCTGCATCACAGCTTCAACAACAGTGGTTGTGGTCAAGCAGCCAAAAAGCTGCTATTTAAAGTGTTATTTTTTATAATTACTTAATCACTTATCTATTTAGAATTTTATTTATTTATGCATATTTTTAACCATAGTTCAACTTGCTGCATAAATGAATTGCTAAATAAATATGTCAGCTTCATCCATGAAAATTAATATAAAGAAATGTGTGAATAAATGTTTTTTAAAAGTGCATTAATAAATATACTAATAAAAATATGCAGATTAAAAAAGATACAGATACAAAATGCATAATACAAAAATGCAGATGAGTGGTTTGGATATTAACACTTAAATACAAGTAAAAGTACAGACTTGAAAATCTGCTCATAAAAGCACAAGTACCCAAAAACTACTTAATGACAGTAATTTGAGTATTTGTAATGAGTTACTTACATATATACCTTAACGTTAATCATAGCAGCTTCACATCCACCAGTTACATTAAAATGTTACTTGCTTACAGATAAATCATATAATATAATGTATAGTGTTTTATTATGGGAAAATGTGTCATGTTTCAAAATGATCTATACATAAACTAGAAGACAATGTGATTGTGCAGCACTTTTAAATAGCTTGTTTGTTCACTTCATACTCGCTTACGGCCATACCACCCTGAACACGCCCGATCTCGTCCGATCTCGGAAGCTAAGCAGGGTCGGGCCTGGTTAGTACTTGGATGGGAGACCGCCTGGGAATACCAGGTGCTGTAAGCTTTTACCCTTCTCTCTACAGACAGCATAGGGCGCTGCTGCTGCTGCTTCACTGCAGGACAAAACTGACTTCCTTTCTCACCAGTGAATACAGATGTAACAGGTCACTCAGTCTTTTGATATTTGAAAAGACACAGTTCATGAATATTTGACACTCTTTGTTTTTACTTTACAACATAATTAATAACCAAGAGGTGACACTTTCTTCTATTGGTTGCTCTGCAGGAGATTGCAATGATGATGAAGTGTCATTCATTTAATAACTAAAAGATTAAAAAAAAAAAAATTACAATAAAAGCACAAATAAACAAACAACAATGATCTGAAATATATATATATTGTTTTACTTACAATGGTATATTTTGTTATATGATCTTAACGTGGTGTATAAATGGGGGACGTATTTGTCATTTTTTCTTCTGGTTATTGGTGTCATACTTTGTCTTAATGTAGTTAATTCAACAAATCAATCAGCAAAATATTTTAATTGTATTGTTAATAAAAACACACCCCTGTTTCTAGTTTATTTAAAAACCCAAATGTACAGTATTAAGTACAGCTGTAAATTTCAGTAACACGTTCTTGCCCCACATACTGTTATATTCATAACTGGGCAAATTATTTAAATGACTCAATTTATCACCAATATAATATTTAAAAATGGCAGAAATTAAGGCAGTGAGAAAACACCACTGAATATTATACAAAGTGAGGTAAATCACAGTCCCATTTCCAACAGCCCTGTTACACTGGTAAAGTGTGCCCTCTGCTGGCCCATCTACTCCAAACTTGTATATCTGTGCCAACAAGTAGCTGCAAACTCACCTTAGCTCCTGAATTTGACAAGACCACAGGGGACTAGGATTTTAATCTTTGCCCAGCCTGTTAGAGCAGTCCTTGTCCGTTCAGATGATCCTTGGATGAACTTTGAGGTCTGAATCAATTGGATTTTGAAGGCTGGTGTCCAAAGAAAAACATGAAAACCTCTGAGAACAATGATTTCCCTGTCTGCTCAAATAGCTAAAGTTGTAAGAGGACAGCTTGTGAGCTGGAGGTTGTATATTCAAGCCTTGTCACCCACAATGAATTTTTAAGTCCAACACTCAAAGTGAAGAGTTAAAACCTCTCAGAAAACAAGTCCGAATGTGAAGGGGACTTGGTGGTGCGGTGCCTTTGTTTGCAGCTGGAATCTGCACAGAGATGCAAGCGCTTGGTTTGATACAACAGTTTCATCTTCAAGTTCAAGTTCAACTGTCCAAAGCAAAGACTCATTAGCTCTAAGAAAGGTACCACATGTATATGATGAAATGACTGAAACTGTTAGAGGGCTGATTGGAACTTTTTGAGTTTGGGGGTTTGATCCTGTGGTATGGCTTATTTTTAAACCTGATGTCCAGAAAAAGACGGACAAGAAGTACATCCAGACCATTAGCTCCCTAGGCAAGAGTACGCTTTTGAAGTTTCAAGGATGTGGGTTCGATACCTGTGTTAATTTTAAGGTTCGTGTCCAATGGAGAAAGTGAAAAGCCCTAAGAATAAAAAAATCAACTATCTGATCTGATAGCTCAGGATGATGGAGAACTGTTCTGAAATTATAAGAGAGTGGGTTCAATCCTTATGAGGCTCAGAGGCTTTTGAAGGCCAGACTCGAAAGGAAAATGTGAAAACCTCTTAGAACCCACACAGAAGTGTCTGTTCTAATAGCTCAGGCTGTTTGAGGCTGGCTTAAGAGGCTGAGGTTGTGTGATTGATCCCTGTCACCCTCACTAAATTTTGAGGGCCTAAATTCAAAAAGAAGCCTGAAAACCTCTGAGAAGAAAGGCTTGAATGTCTGGTCAAATAGCTCAGACTGTAAGAGGATGGTTTGGAAACCTGTGGTTGCATGTTCAAACCTTACAGAGTTCATTCATTTTTGAAGGCCGGGGTCCAAAGAAAAAGGTGAAAACCTTGAGGAAACAATACTGAAGTAACTGCTTCAGTGGCTCAGACAGTAAGCAGAAGGTTTGGGAGTTTGAGGTTGCGTGATCAATCCCTCTTATCCTCAGTGACTTTTGAAGGCCGGGGTCCAAAGAAAAAGGTGAAAACCTTGAGGAAACAATACTGAAGTAACTGCTTCAGTGGCTCAGACAGTAAGCAGAAGGTTTGGGAGTTTGAGGTTGCGTGTTCAATCCCTCTTATCCTCAGTGACTTTTGAAGGCCGGGAGCCAAAGTGCAAAGTTACAAGCACTGAGAGAGAAGGGTTCCAGTGCAAAGGGTACTTGGTCGAGTGGTCTAGTTCATGGCAATAAATGTCATCGGGCGGTGAGTGCCGCAGCGGTTCGATTCCACCCGGTGCTGGGTCCCGGCGAGGTTGGGTGGAGTAGGAGTGGAGGGGGCCGTGTCCCCTCCCAGCTCTGTGGAGCGATAGAAGTAGGGGGTTATACTACAGAGGAGCAGGAGCGGCTGAAATTTTACTGACATGTTTTGATGTGAGTGAGTAAGTTTTAATAACCTCGCAGCTGCCTATTATACTCTTCCTTCTTACTTAAATACTCTCTTCTCTTTCTTACTTAAATAGACTCTTTAAAACAGTTGGAAAGGAACTTACTTAAATAAAGACAGTTGGAATCGCATGCCGCCACCGCCATATACTATACTATATATATATATATATATATATATATATATATATATATATATATATATATATATATATATATATATATATATATATATATATATATATATATATATTATATTATATATATATATAT
>JAJHUR010102593.1:1185-11443 GCA_027495735.1 Lutjanus campechanus
CTTGTTAGCCGCTGGCAATGTTACTTACAGAACATGACAGACAACTGAAAATGTATGGATATACCTTTCACCTCACTTGGTTTAACTTATTATACACCTCATTCTGTGATTCTTGGTGTCATGAGACTTGTCTTTTTGAGCTCCCTTAACTTTTTGGTTCAATGTTGAAGGAGACACAGGCTCAGTCTTCCTCCTTTGCACTTTTTCACTGGCTCCTCCCATCACGAGAACACCAGAATGCCTCCTGCACCCAGCAACACTATAGCAACACTGTGGAAACACCCTATAGCAAGCTGAACATAGGGAACATATCTATTAAAGGTGGAGTAAGATATTCTGGAGAAAGATAGTTGATTGTTGAGTCTCATTCCCAGGTTGTCAAATACCAATGCTTTGGGTTGGTGGTTCAGACCGAGCCACTGAACAAACTAGTCAACTATCAACGCAACCCAAAGCATTGTTATTTGAAGAACTGAGAGTGAGACTCAAAAAAAAACCAAAACATTGTGTTCTGCTCGTATAGAAAGTCAACTTAAATCCTCTCTAGGTTGCAAAGACAAATGTTGCCTGTCTGGTTTAAAACTACTTTGTTTTTGATGGTATCATATTACCACAGTTGCTGAACTGAATCTGATTGTGGTGTTTGCTTGCCAGACAGAACTTTTGAATTAAAGTAGATTTAATAAACGTGAAAGGGCAGACTAAGATTGATTTAAAGTTTGCTTGAGAACGACAGAGTAACAGAGACAGAATGAGGAATAGAGGTAAAGGTGGACTGAGAGATACAGAGAAACCCAGAAAAACATATCCAAAGATAGAGGACGGACAGCTGGAGCGTGTGAGCTATAGGCACAGAAAGAGAGGAAGAGAGAAACGGAGGAAAAGAAAGAAAGAATCAATCAGAGTATCTTCAGAGTAGTTGAGCAGCAGGTTGAGACAGAGGCAGCCTTCTGAGACTAAATGTGTTCTGCAGCTCTGGCGCCCTCACTGCCCGCCGTGTCAGCCCACACAATGTCTGCCTGGTCAACCAGAACATTCTTCTCTGGACACACACGCAAACACACGTACACGCACAGAAAGACTTCACTGCTTCTTTCACTTGCTTCGTGTTACCTCCAGCTTCCACCATGATGAAAACGAGTGTAGGCTTTTGTTCAAACCCAGGGGGATTGGCGTTCCTCTCCTTCACCCTCCTTTCCTCTCCTTTATTTTTCTTTTTTTCCCCTCTTTCCCTTGTTAAATAAATCCACAGTAAGTGGTTGCAGTCGGGATCTGTGCTGATTCTTTCTCATCGATTTCTTTCTGTGTCTCTGTCTGTCTTGTCATTGCCAGTTTCTCCTTCCTCAATGCCAATCACTGCTTGCTTTATCGAACCTTACGGACGCAACTTGCAACCACAATCATATTTCGACCCGAATGCTGAATGTACCAACATCAACATATAATTACACTCAGCTAGACTTGGACCCAGAGGTGTGATTTTAAATGCACAATACATGAATAAAGAGAAGCAAACCCACGTGAACCCCAGAAAGCTGGGTCGTGACTGAACCCAGGACCTTCCTGATGTGAGGTTACACTGCTAGCCACAGGGACAGCACAATAATTAATAATAGTTCTTTCTGGGTATCATATATTGGCTGTTGCTCACACAATGAATACATGCACAAGCTAATTTTTCAGCCTTTTGAATGGTCTGTCGGTGCCTTCATTGGTATTTTTATTTGTTTGTGAGTATCTTCAAATGCTTCATACCCCTAAAATCTGTACAAGATAAGCTAAAATGTTCTGTAAGTAAATGATACATAGGGGATAACAGGGACAAAACTAAACATAGGCTAGCATGATAAATTAAATCTTCACTGATACTTAGCCTACAGATAGGTGTGACAGCACTTGATGTATACTTCATCCTGCATCCGTGATATGAACGGCGGTTGTAGTTTGGTAGAAAGTTCGGTAGTTCCTACATGGAACTGCTCACAAAACGCTCTGTGGATGATCTTGAGTAATCAGGTCATGAGTTCTGGAAAGAGACATTGCTGTTGAGTTTTTCTAATCAAGTGCCATCTAGTTCCATTATATTTGAGAAAAGGCAGACATCTCTACAGCCTGTGTCTCCAAAACTCAGCAACTTGCTTGAAAACATTTTAGTTGGATAAAAAGCACTACAGGTAAGAGGAAAAATGTGCATTTCTGGGGTGAACTGTCCCTTTAAATCAGAGTGGGACACATTGTATTATAGAACTTGAGCAAGGTTTTAATGCAATTCATTCTTTTAACCCAGAGGTCAAGGCTATTTTGACAACTGCCATCCTTAGTAAGAGTTTATGGGAGTGTGTATGTGCTCTAAAGTGAGTGTCAGGTGGAGTTGTGAGTTGTTCAGAATGAGTGCATTTTTCAAAATGAGATCATTTTGTGCTGTGTGTGTGTGTGTGTGTATTTGAAGTTTGTAACCGTATTCATCACCTCAGGACAGATTATTTGGTCTCCTCGTCTCTACAGACCCAGACAGCCAGATGAAATGCTAGGAATCTCAGGTTTGTGTCTCCTTTTACAGAGAGCCGTGGCCACATTTTTCAAAGAGATCAACAACTACTGAATGTGTGATACTGGCTGTGGCTGCATGCTTCTTTTTGGAGGTGAGATTATGCAGGCTGTATCCCCATATGGGTCTGCCCTGCCCCAGAAAAACAATGTGAAAAGGCCAATGCATATCAGCAGTTTGGTAAACAACCTCCTAATTAGACTCATTGATTACACACACCTGGCTCAGTCAGCCATGAGATAACTATGTCGAGGGACCAGCCAACATTCTGTCAATCCAAAAGCTTCCATACTGTAGCCTCAGGTATGATGCAACGCCTGAAAGCAAGAGAAACTGGTGTAATATGTGCATCATGTTGTTGTGGGAGATAAATATGTTACCCAAATCTCTCTTTGATCACAAAAACATTTATTCTCTGAAGACAACCAAAAGGGAACTGTAGCAGTTCTTAGTTGTCCAACTGCATAACCCCAGTGCTATTTCCCGCTGGAGAATTTAAAAAAAAGAGGCACAGCTATGTTAAACAGATACACTCAATATAGCAAGTCTGGAGACAGACAATGTTGAATTTCTTCACTTAGGCTCACAGTAGTAGGGTTACCAAGTCCTCCAAATTAAATAACAGAATGTGCTATTTGTCACTGCCTTCCAAAACAACACACAAGTGTTTTTTGGCCAGACAGCATTGTTTGTCAGTGCCTTTCCATAGCTTCAACGTAATACATTAAGTTGCCCATTTATCAGGTACATCTAACAAAAGCTAATGCAGTCTAAAACAACAGTCCTGCAATAAATCCTACCTTCATATAGGCACAAATAGACGGAATGGTGGTCTCCCCTCCTCTACTCCAGTGCTCGACACTGGAGTCCCCCAGGGCTGTGTGCTCAGCCCCATTATGTTTATACTCTACACCCATAACTGTAAGCTATGGGGAAGATTCTATTGTGAAGTCTCCGGATAAAATCATTATCATCATCATTGGCCGAATCTTCAGGAAATTAACAATGTTGCAGAGTGGTGCACAGAAAACAACCTACTGTGCAATGTCCCAAAAAAATATTGATTTTTGGAGAAAGGAGGCAAAGACACACACCTCTGTCTACATCAGTGGAGCTGAACAGGTGAACAGTTCCTGGAAATAAACATCACAGAGAACCTGTCATGGAAAATCACACATCTTCTCCCTGGTAAACAAGGCTCAGAAATGACTTATTTCTCAGGGAAACTTGAGAACTGACTGAAAACATCACAAACTGGCATGGGATGTGCACAGCCAAGAGCAGGATTACTCTACAACGGGTCATTAACACCGCCAACAGCATTGGTACCCATCCACCAAGCAACAGTGAAATCAGGGAGGTGAGGTACCAGCACAGAACCCAAAGGATACTAAAAACACTACCCACCCCAGCCACAGCCTGTTCGCCCTGCTGCCATCTGGCAAGACAGAGGTATCTGCTGCTCTGGTACCAGACAGAATAGCTTCTTCCCTCAGGCTGTGAGACTCAATTCCTCCTCAGCACTCGACCATGAAAAATATGACTTGATGACTTATTATGTATTCACCCATGTACTGTATTTAATTTTTGATTTGTGAGTAGCATAAAGGAAACTACAACTACTATATTCTTATACAAACCTGTGTTGTACGATAATAAATAAATTAACCATGTAACCTTGTAATGTTCACTTCTTGCTGAAACTGTTTTAGATATGTTGATTCCATTGTGTGGTCATTTTGAGGCACAAAAGGCACAAAAACAAAAACTACTTACTTGGCTAAGAAAGACAAGGTTATGCTTTGGGTAAAACAAAAAACAAACTAGGAATTAATTATGTAAATAGTAAATTAACTTGATTATGCTTAGGGAACAATTGTGTCTCATTCATGGTTAATAGCAAACAGCATTTGTGGTCTCCCATGTTCAGGTCCTCCCTATGAGGTTTTGTGGTGCTATAATAATATCACGTTTCTTCCACCATTGTTCCTTATAGACATGAGTCATAATTCACACATACTGGAAGAAAACATTTCATCAACTAGGTATTCATGCATTATAATAAACTCAACAGCTAAGACATTTAGCTTTTCAATATCTGAGTGAGAGAAACAGGAATCCTGCTGGGACAAAGAAATTAGTTTGAATCTGAGGCCCTCATGTTGACATCCAGCAATGTTAGAATAGGTCAAGTCAATATATTTGGATATTCTTGGAAACAGAAGTTGGCTCAAGTCATTACGCCTTCTTTCTCTTCAGTCAAATGTCTCTGGAAAGAGGACTGTAAAACTCTGTGTGCTGCAATAATAATCTAATAATCTGGAGAATTTCTGTGCACTGTTTGAAATAAGGGTTCTTTTTTGAGGGCGAAGGTTCTACCCAGAAACATTTGCTTATACGAATGTTTTTTTTAAGGTGTTCCTCAAGGGTTCTTTAAAAAAACTAAAGGTTCCATTAAGAACACTTTTTATCCAAAGAACCCTTTTTGAAAGTGCTGGACAGGTTCGTCAAGGGTTTTTTGGACCATAAGGCTCTTGGTAGAACCCACTGGGTGGGTTCTGGATAAAACCCTTGGTATATAGATTGGTTTTCAGAATCTGGGTGGGTTCTTGTTGTTAAAAGAACCCCCCACATCTGTGTCCTTTTCCACCAAATTAGCTCTGGTTTTTGAACTGGTTCCATTCAAGATTTTTGGAACCTTGATGCTATCTAGTGAATAAGCCCACGTTTCCACCAGTTTCGAGTGGAACCATTGTAATCCAGGATGTCATCAACAAATTGTGTTGTACAACGCACAATGTACAGTCTGTCGAGTCTGACAAGCCCACTTTGGTTTCCAAGGAAAACCTGCTATTTTTGGTTCCAGCTGGGAACCAACTTTTCTGGTTCCAAAGAAGTTTATTTTGGTGGAAATACTCAGACAGTTCAGAATTAAGTGAGGGAACTGAACGAGGGCCAGTTTGATGTTTGTGGGAAAGGCTCAGAGGATTCTGGGTAGAACCATTACATCATAGACAGGTTCTCTGTACAACCTCTCATAGGGTGTTCTGTGTGTTGACTCTCTTAAAGGGTTCCAAGTGAAACCTTAATAAAAGGTTCTACCAGGAAACAAAAAGGGTTCTCCTACAAAGATAAGCCAAAGAACCCTTTATAGTTCTAGTTAGCACTTGTATTTCTAACAGTATGTGGAGGTAAATGTGAGTATGGTGTAAGATTACAACACATCCATTTACACAGAGGGTGAGTGTGTGTGTGTGTGTGTGTGTGTGTGTGTGTGTGTGTGTGTGTGTGTGCGTGCCTGTCTGTCTCAGACACTCAGGTAATTGGCCATTGTTGTTATGTAGATAGGTAGCTAGCCTGCTGCCCTGAAGCCAGCAGCGGTGCAGAGAGTGTCACAGTAGGGAAGAATTACCCATATGAAACAAGTCACTGTTATATTCAGATTGATGAGTGCCATCGGGAACAACAAGACTTTGTTTCTCTGTCTCTCACAGAGAGACAGTCCTCATTTTGGCAGAAAAAATTGAAAATATGGCTGCTCTCCAAATCTTCTCTGACATTCAGAGGAGGTTTGCAATGCCTGCAGAAAGTCTACTGGCCTATCCTCGCTGTTTCTGGCCAGTTCTAGTATTATGGATATTTAGCCTTGTCATAGCTGCAAGGGACTGTCGGTAATATATGTAAATTTTGTAAGGAGTATTGCATAAAATATATTCAAATGTGTCAGTTTTCCAAAAAATATTCAACTTACTGTTAGGTTAATATTGAAGGACATTAGGAGGACAGCACCTAGAATTAAAACTTTATCAATTTCTTTTAATTAGAAAAATCTTGAGGAAATATTTCTAACATACAGGAAAGGACAAAGAGTGAATTAAGATGTAAAAGACTTCCCTCCTGCTCTCGGCCTCAGAAACCAGTGACAGCACAGAATATACACCTAATTACTGAAGTGAGAAGGAATGTTTAATCAATAGTGCTACTTAAGAGGTTATGTGTGTGTGTTCGTGTGCGTGTATGAGTGTGTATTTTACTAATAGCTAAGTCCATAGGGACTGATTTGTCCCTCCTTCCTCCAATAGAGGGGTGTAAGAGCAGCACTAGCAGCCTTTTCCTCTCATCTATCCAAACTGACCTCACCCTCACCTCTTTGTTCCTCCCCTTCTCTCCACTGCATAGTTTTCATCTTATTTTCTACCCCTTTGTGTTTACCATTTCGCACATTTCTTTTCCAACAAGCAGACATTTGGCATACTGTATAGGCTGCAAAGCGCTTCCTCTGTCTTACCGCACTGTGTTTAAGTCACATCTGCATCATTACGCTGCTTCATCCCTCTATATTGCGCTGCCCCCACAGTCTCCTCCTCCTCTCGGCCATCTCATTATAAAAGCTAAATTAACCATGGCGCGTACCTTCAGAGCATGCAGCGGTTTTACAGCGCCATCGGTCTCGCCTCACAAAAACTCCATCATGTAATTGAATATCAAGTCTACCGGGGCCCTTCATAACTGACTGACCCCCAGCATGCACATAATTGCACACACAGATGCATCTGTGCAAACAGACACGTGCAGATGCATTGTAGTCAGCTGTCTGATGCTCTTGTCTACAGCAGCTTACAGTGAATCGCATATGGGTCCTGATGCCAAATTGGGGCAGTGAGGATTGTGTTTCTAGCTGCAAAGCTACATGGCTGCCGGTGTGCATGTAGACAAGCACACTGGCAGCAAGTGAGGTAGAAAATGCCTTACAGTTGAGTTCAGTTTAGTCTAGCTGAGTTGACGTTATTTTATCTGACATTATGAGAAGTAAGACATCAAATCACACACAACTACAAAGAAATATTGCACAATAAAGTACAGTACAATTTACATTGGGGTCTTTGATGTAAAGATAGCAAAGACACAGGAGCCCATGTGACCAGGCGAAATCATACCACCATCAAAACCAACACAATAAATACCTATATCATCATCATCATCATCCTTATGTAAATTAAGAGCAGCTAGACTGTCATTTGCCTCTCAACATAGCTTACATTTGCAAACTTTACATGTCTGTCCATGTTTGACCTTATAAATATATAGTGTGTCATCACTTTTAATCAATTAGATATTTGTGTGAAGTTTTGTCGTAATTGGTATATGAATTCTTGAGTTATGGTTACTTGTATTTTGAGGTCACACCTTTGTCCTTTGACACCAAAATCTAGTCACTTCATCCTTGAGTCCAAATGGACATTTGTGCCAAGTCTGAAGAAAATCCCCAAGGCCTTCTTAGTCAATGGGCAAAGGTTCCTGATCAAGGGCCCACAAGTCTTGACATTCAACATTTAACACCTTACTAGTGTCAGTAACCATGAAAGTGTGCCACTATGCACCGCAAGTATCCAACCAAAGTAATGCAGCTACAAAGTGGCAAATACAAAGCTCTGTCCACACAAAACTACACATGTCAAACTGAAATTACACAAAAGCACTTAACACCACAAATAGCACAGAAATAGGTTCCCCTGAAGTCAAAATTGTCCAAAGATGTAGACAAACAGAAACTTCGCAAACATATGAAGCTCATACACGAAGACAACTGAAATCAGAACTATAGTGCCAATGAACCTACAAAAGCCTGTGTTGCAAACATTCAACACAACAGCTAAAGTCAGCAACTATCTTCCTTGACACAAAACACATGAAGCCATTTGCAGACAATAGTTTTAACAGTAAACCTCCCTCCCTTCCTCCCTTCCAGAAACTAATGAATGGATCCAAGATTGGATCCTGGACGAGAATCCATATGTTATGACCCTGGCTCAAGGGAAGCGACATGAAGAAGACAAAGTTAGACAAAATCAATTTTTTTTTAATCAAACAATTCTATCAATTAAAAAAGCAGCATCAAATTCATTTTTTAAATATAGAAGTAATGCACTCTTTTCCAAATCCATAACAAAATAAAACACAGAAAAAACTACAGGAAAATTATATATGCATGCAGGGATAATAAGCCTATGCTGTCTTTATTAACTCTTAGACAAGAAACAAAGTGCTCCTTCATTCATTTCACGTCTGATTTGAAAGGACATGGAAGATATAGGAAACCTGAAATGTCAAGCTCACAGCTGAATCTGCCTGGGTAATGACGACTCAGTATGCAGAAGTATTGGCAGTTTGTATTAGCTTTGAAGATATATTTGCAATCCCACAATGTACATACATATTAAATGTCAGACATGCACATCTATATGCATTACTGCACTTCAGCCCAGCTGCAAAGATTATGCTTGCCAGCACAAAAAAGCCTGTTTTAAGATTGAGGTTCTTTCAGTTTAGGTTTGTCTACTTTACATATACCAGTGTCCTGAGGTTTGTCTTTGATTTCACACTCCAGTCTTTTAAAGGGTTTTACAGTATCTCAAACTGCAATCTATTTTGCCATTAGCTGTTGATTGTTTTCCATGGTTACTGAATTTGGTCCATCTTGTCTGGCCCAAATTCCAGAATTCCTCCAAGCCTTACTGATGCCACATGCTGCCCCCTACGTTCAGCCTCCAGTAATACAGTCTGTGCAGCCAGCTGTGGTGTAATTAATTTCTCATTAGTGTAGGCAATAATGACTATCTCGCAATCTTGCTTGCCCTTTCTCTTTCTCTCTCTGTCTCGCTGCTTGTATGCTTGTGTATCTTTTTTTGCCCCCCTCCCAGCCCCCCTCCATCTCACCGTCGCCGCCAATGCCCTGCTGGAGGGAAGTATTCACATCCCTGAAAAAAAGAAAGCAAACAAACAACAATTAGCTTCCTGTTGACATGCAGAATGGTAGACTCATCTCCTGCAAATTACCCCTCGCTGAGGAATGGGCAACTGAGACTTTCACTTTAGGTGTTCGTTAATGAACCGTCTACATCGAAGCTAATCATTTACTGGCATGTATCAGCATAGTCCCCACTGAAACCACACACACACACACACACACATACACACACTAAACACGCAGGACAAAGCATCATCAACAGCAATTCAGAGAGCTAGATGTAATAAAGAGAAAGGCTAATCTATGCAATTACCAGAACTGCACATGTTTTAAACTAAAAGCCAATTCAACTCGTCGTTATCCTTTTTGGACCAAAAAGAGACTCACTCGCACAAAGTCTGTTCAGAGACCAGACCAGACCAGAGAAAAGAGAAAAAATAACACAAGCAAATTCAGATAGAAGAAATTGCATTGTTTGTGCATTTCTGCATAACATATTTGGATGCAGGTGTATCCCTTATATAAACATAATACCTCAAAATCATCACGTATAATGCACTAGAATTGTGTGGTGGTGTCTGTGTCTGCAGAGACCCTGCCCTCTGCCTGTATTTTCTTATTTTCTCATATTTTGCTGTGATGGTAAAGTTTTCGGGCTTCAGTCTGATTGGCAGTGGTGAGTGGCCTGCAGCCAATAACAGAATGGAGGGTTTGAGGTTGGGACTTTATTGTTACCTTCCTCAAGCTTGTTAGAACCAACTGCAATAAGGAGCAAACTGGTTCCCTCTCAGGTTGGCTCAGAACTTAGCTAGTAACTAGCTTTAGCAGTCTGGACCATTCTGCAGAGACAGACAGTGTTCACAGAACGGGGCTTTATTCTCCTCTTCAGCAGCAACACAGTTCACAGTCTTAATAATGCTATGTTGCAACCCTGAACCTACCTGTACACTCTTATGCTGATT
>JAJHUR010102596.1:0-11886 GCA_027495735.1 Lutjanus campechanus
TTTAGGTTGCAAAAATACATTTTGCTGCTGACCCTGTCCCCAGCAGTGCATTACTTAGCTTCCTACACCACTACTTCTACTGGGGGAGTGTTGACTGCTCTCTACTGTAGGTAGAACACTGACTATGGACCTCCCACAAACCCACTTCAAAACATCTGAACTATCCCTTTAAATCAGAAAACTAAACTGTATGAGCACTTTGTTCCTCTAGATATTGAAGCACCTGCACGGCAATTATCTACTAAGATAATATCAGAAATCTTGATATTTTTTTAAAGAATAAATCCTAGCATATGTATTTTTCTAAATGCCAGGATAAAGCTTCATCCTGGTGTCTGTAAACAATCATATTAAGTCTGCAACAATCTTATCAGCACAGCATTAGCCTAAAATGTAATGCCAGCACCAGTATTAGTGCACTCCATGGAGCAACGATACAGAACTGCACATCAAACATCTGGTCACATCCACAGAAACTCACCAATGTTGGGGTGCTTCAGGAGACGGCAGATTCGGGCCTCTCTCTCAAGCTTCTGATGGTCTGAGGAGAGAAAAAAGTCACTGTTTAGACAAGTTAAGTCACACCGCATCAAAGTGTTCTTTATTTTTAGTCAATTAATTCAGGTGAAGTTTTCTGTTTTTTTATTTGTGATGCTTGACAAAATAAATGTAGTAAATGGCTGCAAAAATGACACGTTCAGCAGTCTATCACTGCTGTGGGGGGCAGGCAAAATAACTGAAACATGTAATTATTACATTTGTCTTCAGTGTCAGTAAAAAAATATCCTGTAGTATGTGCCAATTTGTCTCGTTTTGTTAATTTTTACTTTTAATATGTTGGCCACTTTGTGACTGTAGAGATGCAGACAGGAAAGGTGGGGGAGAGAGAGTGGGGGATTTGACACGCAGTGAAGATCTTCCTGCTTGAATCGAAACCGGGACCCTGTGGTTACAATGGTACGGGTCTCAACCACTGGGCCACCGGATGCCACATATGCACCAATTTTGAAAAACTCATACAGTAACGTTTGGTTTTTACTGAGGCTATCAGACATGTCAATTCATTTACTGTAGAGCTGTCGACCAAACACGCGTTACTGAAGAATTCTACATGTGACCCACAATCCACTTTTTTACAAAGTATGGTCTGCACAGACCTGAGCAGATCTGGCACATTTAAGATTTGCAGGTGGCCCACAAGGCCACCAAAAGCATATACTGCAATTAACATCCATCAAAGAGAGTCAATATCATTTTGCTTGTCGTAAATATGCTATCTGGCCCTTGTTCTGACGGAGGGTCAGTGCTGCGTTCATTGGTGATGAGAATCAACTGCATCTTTTATATTAAACCAGAGTTCAACATTATTTTTTATTAATTTTTTGGGTAAGAACTCTACTTGCTCAAAGTCAATTTTTACTTGCCCTTGTACAAATTGTTTTATTTATTAGCAGCTATCAAATAACGACAAAGACTAAAGTCAACTGTCATGTTTAATCTAGGGCTGCAAAGTCTATAAAATGTCAGAAAACAGAGAAAAATGTCCATCCCAGTCTAAGGTAATGTCTTTAAAAGTCTCATTTTGTGAGTCTAAAACACATAACAGAGAGGCTGAAAACTGCATTTTCTGCCATTTTGCATGAAAAATCACTTTAACAATTAATCAATAATGAAAATAGACCAGTCAGGCATATGAGTTGCCAGATTTACTAGTCTGACATGATAGTTTACTTCCCCCAGGCAAGTGGGCAATCCTTATTGCTGAGCCCTGCAAACTATAACATTATTTACTCAATCCTGTAAATCCATGTCATTTATATTGTCCTTCCTCTGCTGTTGCAACCTGTATGTGGCATGCATGGCATACTGTAAAACTACAAGTTTTGGAACCTGGCAGCAAAAATAACTAGCACACAATTCCATCACATGGTATTTAAGAGAAGGTGACCAACAGCAGAAGTGCATTACTGTGTTAGTCAACTACAGATACCTATGTGCTGATATTAGAACTTTACATCATATATGTGTCTCGTCCACGACAGCCTGATCAATTTCTCATGTGGCCTCCTGTGGAAAATAATTGCCCTTTCCTGGTCTACACCCACTGCATAATGAGACTAAGGCACCAGCTTTGTCTTAAAAACTTACTGACTGTGAATATTTGTTAAATTCCTCTGTAATAATGTTTTACTGGAGCATCAGTCACAAACAAAATCAAGCAGTTAAATGAAGTGTATAAATGCAAATATTTGAAAAGTAGGAAGCAATTTGTTTCACATAAGATTTGTTTTGTGTATTTGAAGGCAAATATATTAGGCCACGGCAGTAAGCCATTAGTAATACAGTCGTTCAAGCTGACTGGCAGCATTTGCCTCTGAAAGGTAACACTCGCAAGGTGCATTAAAGCAGACCTGCACTGACCACAGGGATGGTTTTATTTAAGGTTATTGTGGAAATTAATGAGGCTGTGTGTGGCAATGGGTGCATGAGTTTGCACCTGCAAGCACGTACGTGTGTGTGTAAAGGGGTTAGTGTGAAGACAGTTATAGAACACTTGAGTGTTTGCGCTTCTGGCTGGGAGGGGATGTTGGCAAGAATACACACACACACACACACACCTTATGCCCAAACCAACATCCTTGTTTGAGGATTTTACTGAATCCTGTAGCAGTACGTGTGTACATGCATGTGCTGGTACAAGACGTCACTGTCCCATCACTTTGGGAGCCATGGAGCTCGGGTCAGAGGTCACCTGGGGCGACTGCAGCGAAGCTCCAGTATGACTCAGTGTATGGTGGTGTGTGTGTATAGGCGTGTGTGTTATCAATGTGGTGAAGCCAGCTCAACCCCACAGCTCTGTAGCGATTACACCACACAGAGGCAGGCTCACTAAGATTTGCATTCATTTCCCCAGTGCAGCAACAGCCTCAGATAAAATTCACATGCTGTTGCTGAGCAATCAGCTCACCCAACTGTTCCTCTACAAATGCAATACAGTATACACGAGCATGATAAAAAAGACAAGGGTGGGAGGAAAAAGACAAACAGTTCTTTTAAGCATCGTGATTCTTTATTTCCTGAATTGATGTTTTGATTGCTGATTGATTTTTATATGTATAAATATGCAGGACCATGTCTGTTAGCTCAATGCTAACACATAATGGGAATTCTCATTGAGGTGTCAATGGAAATTAGCATTGCGATTGTGGTTATCTTAACAAACACATCCATTTTACTTTGCATGCTTAACATAAAACGTGTGCTAATACTTTCATGCATGGATCCTCAACAGGAGGTCCTCTGAGTTACTGCAGGGGGTTCTCAAAATTATTGTTTGATAAGGTTTTGAAAGTTGCTTTTCAAAAATTCTCATTTGTCTAAAAACACACATTAATATGAATCCAACACAGCAAAGAAAAATCAGCCAATTTGAAAACAGCAACCAAAAATGTAATTTACACACAACATCGACAAAAGGTTACCAATGAGCTAACCTACTAAATCTCTGTGTGGCACCTAACAGTGAACTGGTTTGCCACGTTCTGAAACATCGTGGTCAATTAGCTGTATAATTATCACAAGTGTACAGAGACACTTGGTAACTTCTCAAGGAGGAGACCGACATACCCTCCACCACAGAAACCACCGGCGAAGGTGCAGATGGTGAGGCTAATGCACCTAAAATTAGCTATACTGCTGACATAAGCATAAATGAAGGAAGACACGAAAATATTCAAGGCAGTATATTATGTAGTAGGGGGTCCCTGCCACGTCTCTCTCCATCAGCTAAGGGGTCCATGGCAACCTCAAAGGGTCAAAATTCAAAGTCAAAACTCACAAGTTCAATTTCACATGAGAAGGAAACGTTAATTTAAAGGCTCTTTATGCTGTGTGCAATATTCAGCAGAACTATGCACTGGGGCTTAAAATCTTATTTTATTTAGAATTTTCTTATGACTCTAGCTTGATGAGTAGCTATTTCGAAAAGTATTTAATTTACTACTTTTATGTGCACTACAGAGATGATGCTGCTTAAATGAAACTCAAAGACTGACTGACATGTAATATGCCTTGTTTGTATAAATATGACTCATGATATTCAGTCTCTATAAGGGTATGATTCTACCTTTCCCCATTGTCAAGAGATAAAAAAAAAGCAAACAAAACCACAATCATCAAAATATGCGCTGTTTTCTTTACACAAAATGTATAGATTCATATAAACATGATCCCTTTCAGTCATCACTTACTGTATGACCCACTACAAGTGTGTGGTGGTGGCTGTATCTGCAGAGACCCTGCCCTCTGCCTGTATGTCCTTATTTTCTCATTATTTTGCTGTGCTCAGAATGCTTTACCAACCCTAAATGTTAGTATCTGACATCCTGCTATGTTTCTGGTGCACTTGCAAGTGGTAGCATAAAATCAGGAGATGCGTGTATCGTCCCAGCCCTAATATCCAAGCACATGATTTTCAAAAAAGCAGCGTCACTTTCTGCAACACACTGTGCATCCTTCTACACCATCTCCGTATCCTCGCTTTGTCTGACTTTCTCTAACTTGTTGCTGATTTGGACGAGTTTTAGAGCTGCAGTCGAGGTGTTTTGAAGCACTGTGTTCTGTTCTCTAACACGGCGTTCACGTCTACCTTCCGCTAACCTCCCTGTCGTCTCCCTGCAGGTATAGACTTCCCTCATCTGAGAGAAAGCGGGTGAATAAGGGAGAGACCTGAACCTCCTTCTAATTACACCAGTGACGCAGGACAGAGAGACAGACAGAGAGAAGGAGGGAGGATTACATGGAACGTCCATTTGCTAGAAGAGGATCACAGCTCCCCTGTGTGTGCGTGTGTGCGTGCGCGGTGGTGTGTTTGTGTATAGCCGTCTACCCTGGTGCAGTGTCACTGCAGCACTCACTAATTCATTCAATCTCCTTATTTGTTGGTGCGAGAGTGTGTGGTAGAAGAAGACAGGAAAGAGAGAGCTGGAGGGTAATTACTGGCACTTCCTGCTGCTCTCTAATTGGCCATCTGCTTAGCCATGGGGCGGGCCCACAGCCATCTTACATCAGCTGAGGAGGATGGAGAGGACCTGACACACACACCCCACACTCTCTGCCACACATACATAAAGCTAACAACCTGACTGAAGGCTTGAGGGTCCAGCTCAGTCTGTTTTAGGCAAGTTTACTTCAAACTGTTTAAACCAGGAATCATGTTATTTTTGACAGAGCAAATCAATTTTCATGATGTTACAGAATGCTGGGGCTGTGAATACAGGTGCTTTCTGCAGATATCAATGAAGATGGCTCATTTTGAGTTCCCCCATTAAGTATGTACTGATGGCACTGCAATACTTTCCTCTATAATGTCTACTGAGCTGTTCTGAGAAACTGTTCATTGCCAGATTTTAAGGAATGGTCATTCTTAATTTAGATACAGGGCCAAAAGAGGAGCAGGTATTTGTTTTCTATTTTACTCAAATAAAACAGTCAGATTCCCTACGAAAACTATTATCAAAGAATGACTTTAAGACGGATTATAGGCAGTATTTGAGCTATATTATCATATTATAACTACTCTACACAATACTGCCTTATACAAACAGTGTCAATTTTACCCCAAGTGTCTCCAAAATTATTATGTAACTGGTTATTTGGAAGAGTAGTCCCACCCACTTATCTGGCAGAACCACATTAACACAGCAAAAAAGCTTATCAACATGATACTGGTATGGATCTGCTTCTGCAACTCGTAAAAAGTGAAATCAGAACAGTAACAAGCAACTGCAATTACGATTACCATGGCAACCTCTACACATCAAAAACACTCCATCAGCTGTGCTCTCGAGTTTCTTTTTGATCAATGGCAGGAAGCACACTGATATTCAGAGTGAATTTGGTTTCACTTCATTATTCAGCCTGTGTTCATGTTAGCCAATTTCTGTTTCTGCCATTTTCAGTTGACTCAGAAGCTGCTGTAGGAGTAGCTAGGAGTCCGCCTCACAGCATATCTAAAAAATCCGACGGAGGAGTGAGGGAGCAACGCCTGTAGGCAGCATGGCCTCATGGCTACGCAGTGTGTGATGCAGAGCATCAGGAGATACGGGAGGACTGACTGACCACCGATGAGTGCAGCATAGATAGGGATATTGCCAGAACTTTAACCAGCAATTACCAGGAGTATGGCCAGTGATGCTGAATGACCCAGGTGGTTATCTGAGTGGGTCACGTGGTAACACATGAATGCAACAGCAATATTAATCCAAAAAACATTATATACAACAGTAAAACACTGACAGAGACTGTTACATTTACTTTTGACAATTTAAGAACATTCTGCTATAATACCTACATAATGTTAGTGAAGGTTAGAATGCAGAACTTTTACTTGTAGTGGAGTATTTTGGGTCTGGTATTAGTATTTTTGCTTTACTAAAGGACCTGACTACCCTCAGCCTAACTGCACTTGAACTGCTTGTGTGTTACCAGCTTCCCCTTAAGGAAGCTTGCTTTGTGGGTAAACTACGTGTGACAGAGTCTAGTGGGTTTGTTGTGAAAAAGAGCTAGCTAGTTAGCAGCTATGACTCAGTGTAATTCATTTTCACCATAGTGCGAAAAAAACATAAAACAAAAAACATATCTGGGAGGCCTCTGGTTTCAGGCTTTTTTAATTACCTTAAATCTGCCTCGTAGCTGCTAACTAGCATACATTATCTTTTTATAGTGTGGAGCAACTTTTATATCTTTTCTGTGGCAGAAAACCCAACACACAGCCTTTACATGAACCCTGACCAAAGCAACATAACCAAGCATTTTGTGATTGTGTGATGTTAAATGTAACTACCCCCAGCAGTGACCAGGTCAAACACTGAAAACTCGAATATAACAATATGGTTGCCTGCTGCATCACACAGATATTCAAGTATGATTTCAATTGGGACTTGCTGTTCACAATGTAGCATTATGATCAGGGAAAGAATAGTAGTTTTATTGTGTCCTTTCAGATTTTAAATCATCAGAGACACAGGCCACGTACTTATCAACATCACTGCTTGGTTAGCATTTCTATAATTAGAAGCCTTGGAGTGTCAGTACGTACATATCCCTGCTGTTTGGCGCAGTTTACATTAGCGTTCGTCAGCCCTAAATGTAGCAAACATCACAGTTTTCATTTTCACTGAAAAACAGTATTACAATCATGATATGACATTTGTTTGGGTCTGTACCAAACCAACATGTTTTCTTACATTTGGAAAACAAGCTTTGACATTCACCAAAAAGCAAGTAGTTTGCATCCCTGAAAATAACACACTGCAGCAGCATTATGCTGGTGTTGTTTGGTTCAGTGTAAAGAAAACAAAGCCGACTTAATGATGAGCTTTCTTTACGGCAGTATTATGAAGCAAGTGTTCAGCTATTTATACTTGGCGTGGCAGCTGACACACAAAATCAGCCTCAAGAGTCTTGACTGTTGTATAATGGTACAGATACAAGCTAATTTTAGCAGAAAAAGCAGAATTTAGATGTGATATGTGTTTTTTGGGGAAAAAAATCCAGCTAAATCATGCTCACAACAATCTATCAGATTATGAGTGCAGTGCAAATAAAATCATTCTGGTTTGTGTTCCTCTTTAGCAGTAGATGTCACCACTCTTACGGCCATGTATCTTTCACCATTTTTCACAAATATAGTTTGGTAGCTGTGCAAAAAGATGACGTTCCCATCTTAATCCCACGTACAAGACCTGATTGGTCGATTGCCCCTCCAACTGGGGATAATAGCCATCAATGAGCACAACACCAGACCTGTTCAAATCACTGAACAAATTAGAGACGTGGGCGGCGATTCAGGGGTCTTGAACCAGGCGACACTCAGGGGGGACCTGCACTGTTAAATCCCAGTGGTTTTCCATTAATAATAATCATAACAACAATAATAATAACGAGAAAGTCTTTGGCTGTGGGAGGTGAGCACAGAACCAAGTGGACTGAACTGGGACATTGTTTAGCAATAAACAACAACAGTGAAGTAACTTTTGAAATAATTTTTACTGGGACAATCACAGAGCCCCAGGACACCGACTGTAGGACACTAAAAAAAGGAAAGGTATTGGGGTAATTCATTAAAGTAGATAGTCTGTCTCACTCTGACACACTCTTTCTCTCTCTCTCTCTCTCTCCCTCTCACACACGTACACACACACAATGTTGCAGCAGACAATGCAGCAGTCTTCCACTTTTCACAGTCACCTCACTCATCAACAACAAAATAAAACACAGCACTCATTCTGAGAAATGAAACTTGTTTCACACCATTGCAACACCTTGTGCAGTGTCACAAAAAACTGATCATATTTAGTTTCCTAATTTTTTTAATGATGCCTCTTTACAAGAGTTTACTTGATTGACTTTAGTTTGTCGTTTTGGGGGTTGAGTTCAATTAAGGGGCTATATCCTGTTCTTGGGGTCATTATAAACAATTCATTGTTTAATCTTAGTTGTTGTAGGTATTTTAATAATCAATTAATCGTTCCAGTCACTTGCTGGTTCCAGCTTCTTAAATGAGGATTTGTTGCTTTTCTTCATCATTTATGACAGTAAATGAAGTCTTTGGTATCCGGACTATTGGCTGGACAAATGACTCGATTTTAAGACGTCACTTTCGGCTCTCTGAAATTGCGTTGAGCATTTTTCACAATTTTCTGACATTTTATACCAGCAATGATTAAATGATGAATCGCTGCATCTCTAGTTTGTAGTGGTTAGGGTTGGGTTGAGCTTCCATTGCAACGGCTGACAGTCATCGACCACTGAGCCCTTTAGCATCATATCATTGTTATTTAAAGGCCTTCTGTATTTGCGGTAGTGTGTCCTGTCAGTGTTGCCCAAGTTCTGTTTTTGCAATGTGTGAGAGAAAATAAAAAGAAGCTGTTGCTGCTGTATATTGCGTTTATTATTTTCTTTTTAAACACAGCTAAGTTACAGACATGTGGTTCATGATGAAGACCCCCGCACGATACGATTGTCCATCAGAATGTTTTACTGTGGACATCGTCATATACCAATTTGGTTGACATCGCCCAACTCTAAAGAGGGTTTCAGTTTATAAATGATCAAATGAACAAGATATAACCAAAAATTGGACAGTGATTAATTGAACTAACTTAAATGAGACTGAAAGGAAAGCTATGTTAGATATAGCAGATCGGTAGATTAAAGGACCAATATATAGCAACTGCGCATCCAAAAATGAGTTCATGGAGCCACAGACAGTATATTGAACAGGTTGAATCCCTGTTTAATATACCATCTATGGTTGAAGTGAGTTGTTAACCCCGCTCCCTCCTCCACAGACTCAAGGAAGCTTAGGCAGGCTGCAAGAACGAGCAAGCTATGGCAAGTCCTACACTGTAAGTTGATCAGCTGTTTAGAAATGGAAGCTGTCTGTTAATGTAAAGTTAAGCCTGTTTTCCTGAAAATAAAAGCCTACTGCTCTGAAAATACAGACTCTGGAGTGCTACCCGTCTTACTGCCTGGCAGACTCCATTAACATATTGCTCAATTTAACCGTTATAAACATGTACTCCTTCTAAAAGTTTATTGATGATTACTTACGACTCATAAGGAGACACTTATTTTGGAGACATTCGGTATTAAGTTAAACTCTAATTAACCTGAAGCAGGCAAACTACAACAGTTATTCAAGCTCAGAAGAGAAATTTTGAAGGACACTGCTGCTATAGCGCTGTTTTCAGAGGAGTACTTCAACTTATCATGTTTCCTTGATCTCTGATGACATATCATGGTCATTTTATGATTTATTACTTGAAATATATTATATACTTCTCCTTTACATGTAAGGATTTGCCGTTTTTCATTGAATTTATGATAATAAATGAAGAGTCTTTTGGTTTTGGACTGTTGGTTGGACAAAAGTAGCCATTTGAAGTAGGGCTGAACGATATATCGTTATCGTATCTATATCTAGATATGAACATTCAAGATATTAATATCGAAAAAGCAACGATATAAACGATAAAGATTTCCCCCGCGCTCGCCCTGCATGTACAGCTGTGGAAGTCGCAATAAATTTCATTTTTACGATTGCCCTTGAATGCACCGCTAAGGCCAGCCAACCACAAACCTTATTTTATGCTTGCTGTGGATCAACAGCTGAAGCCAACCAATGACAAACATATGAGGGCGGGAGTGAGGGAGACAGAGACTGACGCACACACACACACACGCTACATCCACAGCGGGGAAATTAAAAAGTAAGAAAGAAAAGTGACATGAGTGCGGAAGATAATGCGGCCGGTGGCGGTGCAGAATCTGATTTGGTGCCAAAACGATTAGCAACAAATCTAGCGACTTTTTCTGGTGTTATTGGAGACTCGTTCTGCAGTTACTGTCCTCAACGAGCAGCAGGTGCTGCCGTGAGCCGCTCCCCCGTACCAAAGCACTCACAGGCGGTCAGTCTCACAGTAGCCTCACGCAGCACGTGTAGCTGCAGTCAGAGCAGAGAGGAGACCCACACCACTCCGCGTCCAGACTGCAAATAAATCGCGCATGATCCTGTCCTGGCTTACAGAGCGGGATGTAAATGTGAGTGTTTCTTCACTGTCACACTAATATCGTACGAGTCGTCGACGTCCACGCGCCTAAAGTGCTTTGGGCACAGGCTAAACCTGGCAATAGGTACGTTTTGCTATGTTAATTTTAATAACTTTGAGAGAGAGAGAGAGAGAGAGAGAGAGAGCGCACGCGCGAGAGAGGAAACAATCTGCATTAATATGTGGTTATTTAGCTATTGTAATATACTCATGAATTATTTTGTACATCTATTTTTTCTAGAAAACGCAGTGAAAGGTGACAGCCGGATCAGCGGTGCCACAGGTGGTTTTGCTTGGTTTTCACCGAACCCGTAGTCATATCGTATCGATATCGAGATATCTGTCATGAATATCGAGATATGAAATTTTGTCCATATCGTTCAGCCCTAATTTGAAGACATCGCTTTCAGCTCTTGTAAGTTGTGTTGAACATTTTCATATTATAGTCTTGCAAGGAGATCAGAGGAGATCAATTTTTGACATTTTAAACCTGCAGCAAATAATCGATTAATCGTTGCATCTCTAGTTTGAAGTGGTTTCAGTTTATATATGAGGCAAAGAACAAGATATAGCCCCCAAAGTTTCACCAAAGATTGAGCTGTGATTAAGTGAACTTGAAGAAAATGAGATTAAAGGGAAAGCTATATTAGATATAGCAGATCAGCAGATCAATCAATAACGAAACTAATCATTAGCTGTAGCCCTACTACAAAGCAGTGAGCATTTAAAACCCTTCATTCTGGGTGAGAATAAGGTGTATGTTTCTTTTTTGTGTGTACGCTGCTGCCCACTCGCATCCACCCCCAAACTGCCTGTAGGCTGGACTCTCCCACAGCCAGCTATCTACATCCATCCCTGACAACTGGTCCACCCTCGCTTGCTTCCTTCCTCCTTTCGTTCCCTTCCTTCCTTCCTTCCTTCCTCTACCTCCCTGCCTCCCTTTTCCCCCACCCCCCTCCTCAGATTACTGCAGTGTTTACCAGAGCTTTGAGAGACTTACCCACCAGGCCACGCGTGAGGTCACACTCGCCCCATCAGGCTAAAAAAAACCCACCCAAATCCTACCAGGCAAGCTGCCTGCTCACGCAGTGGCTGCCAGTGTGTGTGGACGTTGTGTTTTTTTTCATGTGCGTGTAGGTGCATGTTGCGTCAGCCGGGCAGGCGGCCTACCGCAATTCTTCTCTTAACACAAAATCCTCTTGTTCCCTCCTTCGCTCACTCTATCGCGTCTCCTTCTCTGTCTTGCCTCCCTGGTGTGGAGTGTCACTGATCT